>CAUYLG010032781.1:0-28755 GCA_963573385.1 Cacajao melanocephalus
ACTGAGAAGCGCCATGCCGGGCACCGGCAAAACAGCCACACCGGCCAAAAAAGTCACGCTGGCCACCAGTGTGGCTTCTCCACTGGGAATCTCCCAGTCTGTGGGCAACAAAAATTCATCTGAAAGTGCGGCGTCCACTTGCTCTCTGCGCTTTCACTGGGAGCTACAATCCTGAGCTGTTGTTAATCGGCCATCTTGGATCTCTCTCCTCCTAGGTTATCTTCTAAAAGGTTTATGGTTTAGCAGTTTACATGTAAGTCCCTGACCCATTTTGAGTTAATTTTTGAGCAGGGTGTTAGGAATGTATAAAGATTCATTTTTCTACCTTTGGATATCCAGTTGTTTCAGCATCATTTCTTGAAAAACTATCTTTTCTCTATTGTAATGCTTTTGCTTCTCTGTTAAATATTGGTTCACTATCTTTATGTGGGTCTATTTCTGTGCTCTCTAGTCTATGCTATTTATCTATTTGCATTTTTTATACAAATACCATACTGCTTCAATCATTATAACTTTACAGTAAGGCTTGAAGTCAGGTAATGTCAGTCCTCCAACTTTGTATTTCTCTTTTAGTATGGAATTGGCTATTCCATGTCTTTTGCTTGTTCACATAAACTATAGAAGTAATTTGTCAATATTCACAAAAAAAACTTGCTAAGATTTGTATTAAGATTGCATTGAATCAATAGATAAAATTGTGAAGAACTGACATGTTTGACAATACTGAGTTTTCCTACCCACAAATATGAAGCATCTCAATTTATTTAGGTTTTAAATGTATTTTTCATCAGAGGTTTGTAGTTTTCCTCATATAGATTTTAAATTTATACCTAAGTATTTCATTTTTGAGGGTGTTAATGTAAATGATAATGTGTTTTTAATTTAAAATTCCATCTGTTTGTTGCTAGAATATAGGAAAGCAATTGACTTTTGTAATTAATCATATATTCTGCAACCTTGATATAATCACTTGTTATTTCCAGGAGGAGTTTTTTAGACAATGCTTTTGGATTTTTGACATAGAATATCATGTAATCTACAAACAAGGACAGTTTTATTTCTTCTTCTCAACCTAGGACTTTTTAGGTTTATATTTATTGCAATATTATTTGTACTACCTCATTGGATTCTTATAAAAAATGAATAGGTGTGCTATCCATAGATATATGTCTTCAGCTTCTTAATGAGAAAATAAACGGCTAAGTTGCTCAGGTTCACATGGTATCGAAATCAGAATTTGTTTGACTCTATGCTCTTTCCTACTACATTAAACTATGCTGCCTTCTAAAGTTCTTACAAGTTTTGATTTTAAAAGCAGCATCAGATATCTTACTTAAATTAGTTTTAAGTCAAATTAGTTAATTTAATTGGCAAGTTTCCCGAAAATATTTTAAGTTCACCATATGCAGAAAAGAAAAACCCATAAACTAAAAAATATAAGTTAAAAAGCTTACAATGGATTTATGTAGTATAAAAATAGGTAGAAAATTTTATTGTTTAATTATTTAGCTATTAAAAATATTTGAATGCTAAAAACTACAAAACATTTATAAAAAAAAATCAAAGGAGGCTTAAATAATTGGAGAGCTATACCATGTTTATGGATTGGAGAACTCAATACTGTTAAGATGTCAATCCTTTGTAAACAAATATAGCTAATCAATATGATTTCAATCTTAATAGTAGTTGTGTAGGTACAAATAGGTTTCTACTAAAATTTACATGGAAAAACAAAAGAAATAGAGTAGCCAAATCAATTTTCTTAAAGAAGAAGAAAGCTAGAGGACTGACAACACCTGATTTCATAACTTACTATAAAGCTACAGTTTTAAAGAAATCTTGAAGAAAGAGTAGACATATAGATCAGTGAAACAGAACACAGAGACCAAAGGCATACCCACATATATAGGTCAATAGATATTTCACAAAGATGCAAACGTGATTTAATAGATAGGTGATAGTCTTTTCAGTAAATAAGGCTGAAACAATTAGATATCCATATGCAATAAACAAGTAAACTTTGATCCCCCTATTTCACACCATATATAAAAATTAACTAATACACAATCATTATTGCAAACCTTAGTATTAAAGAACTTCCAGAGAAACATAGAAGAGAGTCTTTGTAATTCTGGATTAGGTATAAGTTTCTTATACAAATCATAAAGCTATAATCCATATATAATAAATTTAATTAATTTGATTTCATTGAAATTAAATGTTCTGTCATGGACAAGACAATCTGAAGAGATTAGAAAAACAAGCCATAGACATAAAGAACATATTTATAAATCCCATAAGTAATAAAGAACTTGCATTCTAAATATATAAATAACAAAAATAAGAAAATAGGGCTTGAAAAGAAAAGATACCCAAATTGGAAAGGAAGAAGTGCAGCTATACTCTCAGATGACATGATCTTGTATTTAGAAAATCCTAAGGCATACACACACACACTGTATGGACAACAGTGATTCTATTTAAATGCTGATCTGCACTGTGACTCCTGACTAACCCTAAGTCTAGGAACGCCTCCAAGATATCTAGTTGATGTATTACTTTTTATATAGAAACACCTATTCACTGTAAGTTTTCCCTTTCCTCCAAAACAATCCTTGATGGTGTTGCATACATCATAGGCTATGAGGCCCATAGCTACCTACTCATTCCTTCTAGAGCACATATACTTTTTCCCCAAATTAAAGCCGTGGGACTAGGGGGTTGTGGTGCACAGATCTACCTGTCTTGCAGCTGTGTAAGACATATTTCCATTTGTAAGTTCTCCCAATAAAACACTCTTTTCCTATAAACTAGATTTGTCTGCCACACTCTTTGCTTTCTTCACTGTCAGCCTTTCAGGGATGCTTTGTACATACAACCCTTTCATGGTACACACATGCACACAACAATAATTAGAGCTAACAAGTTCAGCAAGGTTGTAAGATTTAAAATTAATATACAAATAACAGGCTGGGCACAGTGGCTCACATCTCTAATCCCAGCACGTTAGGTGGCTAAGAGGTCAGGAGCTCAAGACTAGCCTGGACAACATGGCAAAACCTCATCTCTACTAAAATTACAAAATTAGCTGGGTATGGTGGTGGGTGCCTATAATCCCAGCTACTCAGGGAGGCTGACACAGGAGAATCGCTTGAACCCCAGGAGGCGGAAGTTGCAGTGAGCCAAGATCGCACCATTGCAATCAAGCCTGGGCAAAAAGAGTGAAACTCCATCTTAAAAAAAAAAAAAGTAAATATATATATATATGTGTGTGTGTGTGTGTGTGTGTGTGTGTGTGCAAATAACAAACTGTATTTCAATACACTGCAATAAAAAATCTGAAAACGAAATTAAGAATTCCATTTACAGTAACATCAAATAGAATAAAATTGATAATAAAATTTACCAAATAAATTTAATGAAATAATTGTAGACTGAAAACTACAAAACATTGTTGAAAGAAATTAAAGTAGATCTAAATAAGTAGAAAGACATCTGATGTTCATGAATCAGAATACATGATATTGTTAGGATGGAAATACTCCCAAACTGATCTACAGATTCAACGCAATCCCTATCAAAATTTCAGATTGTTGCTGAATAAATTACGTTTATCCTAAGATTCATATAAAAATACAAGGGACCTATAAAAGCCAAACAACCTTAATAAAAAGAAGAACAATAGTGGAGGACTCATACTTTCTGGTTTTACTCTATCTTACTACAAAGATACAGTAATCAAGATAGAGTGGTACTGGCATAAAGGTTGACATACAGATCAATGGAATAGAATTGAATCTTGAAATAAACCCTCACATTTATGGTTGATTTATTTACAGCCATGTAACTGAAAAAAAATTGTCTTTTCAAGAAATGAACTGGAATAAATGGGAATCCACATGCAAATGAATGATACTGGACTCTAACACCATGTACAAAAAGTAACTGAAAATAGATCAAACACCTAATTGTGAGAGCTAAAAGTATAAAACTCATGGAAGAAAATATAAAAATAAATCTTTATGAACTTGGACTAGACAATGACTTCTTAGATATGAAACCAAATGCACAAATGACAAAAGAAAAAATACATACATTTCATTTAATCAAAATGTAAAACCTTTATGCTCCAGAGGATACCATCAAGAAAGTGAAAAGAGAACCCACAGCACAGATGAAAAATTTTGTGAATCATTATCTGATAAGTGACTTACATCTAGAATTCATAAAAATGGGCAAAGAATTCCAACAGATATTTCTATTAAAAAGATATACAGATGAACAATAAGCACATGAAAAGCTATTTGACATCATTAGCCAACAGGAAAATAGAGAAGCCACTTCACCCCCACTAGATGGCTATAATCAAAGGCAAATAATAATATGTGTTGGCATGTAGAGAATTGAAGCCCTCATACACTGCATATGAGAATGTAAAATGGTATAGCCTGGCACCCTTGAAAAACAGTTTAATGGTTTCTCAAACTGTTAAACATGAAGTTATTATATGACCTAAACCCAGAAATGCCACTCCTATGTATATATCCAAGAGAAATGAAATAGTATATCTACACACAAACTTGTACATACATGTTCATCAGAATTATTCATAACACTCAAAAAAGTGGAAATGACCTAGATGTTCACCAACTTATGAACAGAGAATGAAATACAGTACACCTATACAACAGAACTCACCATAAGAAGAAATGAACTACTGATGCATGCTACACACAGATAAAGAAATTAAAGATCTAAATAAGTAGAAAGACATCCCATGTTCATGGATCAGAATACATAATATTGTGATGGAAATACTCTCAAACTGATCTACAGATTCAATGCAATCCCTATCAAAATTTCAAATTGTCATTTAATTCAACATTGAATGTGAATCAGCCTAATGACTATGTACTACAGCCACTAGTACAGAATGTGTACTATTGACACATTCTGTCACTGCAATGATAGAAATGTTATGCCAAGTGGAAAAAAAAAGTCACAAAGACCATATACTGTATGGTTCCTTTATATTTAACGTCCAGAATAAGAAAATGTGTAGAGATAGAAAGTAGGACTTGAAAGTAGATTAACGGTTTAATAGATTAATAGTAGATTAATAGTCACCTAGTTTACAGGAGATAGAAAAAATGTTTTAAAATTGGTTGTGATGATAGTTGCACAACTCTGTGGAATATTGGAAACAATTGAAATTAGTGAACTGTATAGTACATTAATTATATCTCAATAATGGATATCTTAAAAAGATAATTGATGTCATTTGTAATTAGGGAAATGCAAGTTAAAGCATTATGAGATAATACTAGATACATATTAAAAGTAGCAGAAAACAGAACACACACAAAAATTGTCAATATGAAGTATTGGCAAGGACGTGGAGCAAGTAGAATACTCATACATTGTTAGTGGGAATGCAAAATAGTCTAGCCCCTTTGGAAAACAGTTTGGTGGTTTCTTATAAAGTTAAACATACATGTGCCATATGACTCAGCAAATCTGCTTCTTGGTGTCCACTAGAGAAACAAATATTTATTTACAAATAGAAATCTATACTCACTCCTCAGTCTAAATGTTGCCAGTCTTTCTGCCTCTAAACATTTCCTCTATTTTCATCTCCTTTTCCCAATTTGATGTTTAACCCCTAAATTCTCTTTAGTTCATAGTTTAGAAGCCTACTTCTCAAAATTGGAATGTTTTTATCCCAAACTAACTCAGTCTCCACAGAAGTTCCCATAGAACCCAGTAATTCATCACTTATTACAACCATACACAATTGCCATTTACTTCTATTTAGCTCCTCCTAAATGCTAGGATTCAAGAGGGCAGAGTATATTTCTTCTGTTTGTAATTGAATCTCTAGCACCAGTAGAGCTTCTGTTTTATTTTTAAATTTATTTGAGGAATATCTGGCCTTTTGCAAGCATAATGCAAATTTTAAACATCATATTGCTAGCTAAGAAAAATTTAAAGCAACGTAGATATTCTCCTTTGACACGATGATCTGACTAGACCAGTAACTGGAATAAAATAATGAGAGGAAGACAATAGAATAAAAAAAGAGGAGAGAAAGAGAGATAATTAGTAGTACACAGTCACTAGGCTGGTTCAAAGCTCCAAAGTCAAACTCTCTAAGGATGCTTCACATTCATTTTGAAACTCCATGCATAATTTCATAAAAATTTCAAAGTGATTTTGAAAACTCAAGTCTCTTCATGATCACAAAGTGATCAATGCAATGCAGAATAAATCTGACTTTGTTTTTTGGTGATGGGAGCATTTCTTAAAAAGCATCAAATCTTACATTTCCATCTTGCAGAATGCACCAAGCCTAGTTAATTTTCTCATGAAAGGAACTTCCTGGGTGTATACAGCTACAGATTTAACTAGTCTAACATACATATGAATGATCCTTTGGCAAGATCCCCCTTCCTCTCTCCTAACCCCTACCCTAATATTGCTTGCAAGCAGTAGAGAAGAGAAAGGATAACAGCTGATCTCCTCTGTGTTTCTCTAACCTCCTAATTCAAGGAAAACCACTACAGGAAAGGAAGCTGGGCGGAACCCACTTCCCTAAATCAAGTTCCCTTCCTGTATTTTACAACATAGTTGCAATACCTGATCGTCACCAAAATAATGTCCTCTAGATCTCACCGACATCTTTAACAAAAATCCATCTTGTTAAGCCTTGTCTTTTCAAAACTTGACCCTAAAGCAGAAATTGCAAAACTAGTGAATCTTGGCACTATGTATTGTCATAAGTGATGGGATTGTGCTTTTGCTTTAATTTTGCTTTAAATTGATTTAGCTGTCTACACTTCAAAATAAACAGGCTTTTACGTTGAAATCCATATTTATTAGTTCTTTTGAGAAATGTAAATATTCGACAACACTAGGCCTGCATTCATGCAGGGCAATAATTGACTGGGGACGAGGTGAGGCCAACCCCTTTAGACCGGGTGTGTACTCATTATTTCACCACAGACTCATGCTGCTGAGCCCTTTCTTTCACTCATTACTTTTTTGTAACCTACTGTAAGCAACTGAATTTTCAGTCTCTACCTTAGGGCTGAGGGAGGGCTGAGTGATAGGGAGTGGCAATTCTAAATGTATTTTAGATTAGAAAGAATATTCCTAACAATATGCCCTATGATTCTAAACTTCTATTAGGAACTCTATAGTCTTTTGAGGATTAAGTAAGGAAGCTAACTAGTACACATAGCACTGGCTAAAGACAAAATATACTCCAGGTTCCAAGCAATCAACTTACAAATGGACTACTTGTACTTTCTTATTAAAGAGGATGACTGTTTTTTAGGTCTTGTGTCCTGCACTAATCACTAAGCAATAGCTAAACAGTTACTTAAGAGTTAGAAAGAACGACTGCATGCAGATTTTACAGGCAGAAATCTGGGCGTCCCAGCTCTCTGCTTCTCTAATTAAGGAAGATGGAATAAGAAGAAATCCAATCAACTCAGAATTTTTGCAGCCTGATGTACTCAATAGCAGGTCTCTTGTCCAAAAGCTTTCAGAAAGGTTACTCTTCTCTTCATTTAAATAATTAAACATATAAAACTTGGGCTCACTTTCTACTTTTAAATTTATTATGCTACCTTTACCCCTTTAATCTCTGGCATTGATAGAACTGAGTTGATACTCACTCTTCCATAAATTAGCTGTGTGATCTTAAGTGAGTTACTTAATTATTCTCAGCTAGGGTTTCCTTATCAGCAAAATGGTAATAATAGTATTTATCTCAATCGTTGTGAGCATTGATATAATAAGGTAATGAATGTAAAGTACTTTGCATGATTTTGGTACAGATTACTAAATGTTTTATTTCTTTTCCTTTATTTTCTTCCTTTTCTTTTTATTATTTTTAAAGTTATTTTCATTCTATAAAAGCCATAAAGTAACCACTCCTGCTCCTGCAATATGTCTGGTTAACTAGCCTCTTCCATTCACCATCAAATTACCTACACATATGAAACAAATAACAGAACTCTTCCTTCTGGATTTTAGTACCTTGAATGCCAGGAATGGAGAAAATTACTTTAGTCTCTCATCTTCCATTTATAGATAATGAAATTGCATACCAAAGTTTGGTGATTTGTTAAAAGCACTCCAATACGGGAGTAGAAACATTCATTTTAAAACACAAAAGGCAAAAATGGAACGAGGTTTTAAACAGTAGGGTTCTGTATAGATAAGCCCTAAAGAGCACTTTGTAGGGACTCATTAGGCTCATGTTTAATTGAGTGGAATAGTGAATTGATTAAAATAGATCATCCCCAACAATCAGGCTGATGATTAAAACAAAGTTTAGTTTCAAGACTGGAATTATTCTTCAGCTAGTTGTCAGTTAGCATGTTTTCTTGTTACCTCTTGACCAAATACCATGATGACGATCAACTTGGGGAATTTTCCAAGTTCAAAGAAGTTTCATATACCAATTAATTGTATATCAAAACTTTGGGCCAGACACTGTACCTCACACCTATAATCCCAGCACTTTGGGAGGCCAAGGAGGGCATATTACCTGAAGTCAGGAGTTTGAGACCAGCCTAGCCAACATGGTGAAAATGTTCTCTACTAAAAATACAAAAATTAGCTGAGCATGGTGGCAGGCACCTGTAATTTCAGCTACTTGGGAAGCTGAAGCAGGAGAATCACTTGAATCTGGGAGGCAGAGGTGAACATGAGCCAAGATCATATCACCACACTCCAGCCTGGGTGACAAAGTGCAAGACTCATCTAAAAAAAAAACCCAAATAAACAACAACAAAAAACTTTGGGTACAAAATTTTAGCAGAGTATTTTGCCCATGACAACTTTTGACCTGTTAATTGTTGCTGAAAAACAATTTTATCTGAAATCAAAAGTTAGATACAAGGGGCTAACAACTATATATATTTTTAAATTACCTTATTAAGTGAAATTTTCTTTTTGAATCTTCAGACATCTCTGAAGATTCAGGTGACCTCTTTTCAGGCAAGATTTCTGAAAAAAAGTTTAGAGAGGAAAGCAAACACTAATGCTTCCTGAACGATGATGTCCACATTGTGTGGCATTTGGTACTTTATTCTCCTTTCTTCTCCTTTCTTCATGATGCAGTGGTGCAACTCTTTTACAAGGCAGATATAAGGGTTAGTGTTTTTCCTAAGAACACCTAGCCAGGATTCAAATCCAAGTCTCTCTCCATATTTCATACTTTACTCATTAAATCATGATGTTATTCACACTTCAAGATTTTCTATAGGGTTAATAGATGTTTGTTCATTCAATAATTCATACAACATTTATTGAACACTGCACTTACTAAATGTCAGACTAGGGAAACAAAAACAAAAGTCCTAGACAGTATTTCCAGGTCCAGCATAGTATATGGTCACAATAGGCTTTAAAGACAACGTATTAAACGAATGAATAAAGACACTTCAGCTCTCAACTTGCTCATTATCTACCTAGAACTGCACCATCTGATATCTGATACCTGGCCACAAGCCATGTGGCTATTGAGCACTTAAAATGTGGCCAAGGTAGATTAAGATGGGCTTTAAATAGAAATTACATACCAGATTTTAAGTCTTAGCATAAAAAGAAACATAAAATATCTCATTAACGGCTTTTATATTGATTACATTTATATTGAAATTATACTGTTTGGGGTATGTTGAATTAAATGAAACATATTAAAATCAGTTTACCTGTTTAGTTTTTTACTCTTTTTAGTATGGTCCTAGAAAATTTAAAACTATACATGTAATTTCCTTCGATTCGTATTGGCCAGCCCTAACCTAGTGCTGTTTAGTCCTGGGGTACTCGCTTTTCAGTTTCGATTTCACTGTTAAAACTGGTTCTGGCCGGGCTTGGTGGCTCATGCCTGTAATCCCAGCACTTTGCGAGGCCGAGGCAGGCGGATCACTTGAGGTTGGGTTTGAGATCAGCCTAACCAACATGATGAAACCTCATCTTTACTAAAAATACAAAAATTAGCTGGGCATAGTGACGCCCGTCTGTAATCGCAGCTACTCAGGAGGTTGAGGCAGGAGAATTGCTTGAACCCGGAAGGCGTAGGTTGCAGTGAGCCGAGATGGCGCCACTGCACTCCAGCCTGGTGACAGAGAGAGATTCCATCTAAAAAAAAAAAAAACAAACCTAGTTCTATTCTCTCTTTTTTTATGTATGACAATAAGAATAAGTTAGGTTTTAAATGCAGTTTATTTTAAATACAATCTATGTGAGATTCGAATCAATTGTTAGGGGTTAGAAATTTTTATATTCAGATGCAAAATAGTCCATACGCAGATTCTACTAAAATATGACTTCCCTTTTGTCCCTTTCCTGGTGAGAAGCTACTACAGTTCTCCATATATATACTGCCAGCTATACAAGATGAAGTCTAACCTGTGCAGCCTCATAATCAAATATTTAAGGCTGTTCATCAACTGCTTCCATCCCATCTCATGCTCCTGCCAACTTAGCTATCTAGATTTCCTTTCTAGTGCATTCCTGGAACACAGGAATGAGCATTGTGCCTTTATTCATGCTGTTATCTCTACTTAAAGTTCTTTTTTTTTCAAATCCAACTCCTGCCTAGTTTTCAAGGTTCAATTTATTTTTTGCTTCATGTCAATTCCCAAACTACTATAATCCAATACAGTTTTCTCCCTTCTGAATTCTAAGACACTAATATTCCATTTGAAAATATCTATACTGGATTGTGGGAAGTCTCTTCTTTTCTATAAATGAATCATTACCCTTATATTCCAAAGACTGTAAGTGGAAAATTTACATAGAAATCTCTACGACATGGAAAGGAACTCACTATGCATTCAGGTTAGGCTTTTAAGGGTCATGTTCAGCCACATCTTTTTAACGGTAAAAGGACTAAGACGCTGAGCAGTTTATAACCCAAGGAGTGGGCAGTCGTACCGGTGTGCTCTGTTCTACATAAATAAAAGCATTCCTGACTATAGCGTCCCTTCCCTACCAAAACAGGAGGGCTGCCAAGATGCTCACTTAGAACAGTTGTTGGTTTGTGTACAAGTGTTAAGTATGGGTTTGTTCTTTTTCTTTTATATTTTTTTGAGGAAAAGAAAAGGAAGAATGGAAGGGGACTGTAAAAGCTGTATTTATTTATAATCAAACATATCCTTATTTGATAACAGATGACCAATTAAAGCAATGTGTGAAACTTGAACAGCATTCTGTCAAAAAGCAAAGAAATACTAGAGCTCATAGCAATCAGCACTTCTTGCAAACAGCAAGAGGCCCCTCCAAAGCCTTCTGTCTTGGCACTGGGGCTTTGCTAAATCTGGCTCACCATTTTGCGAGTGGGAACAATCAGCTTTGTAGGTGGTAGGGAAGTATTATAATTAAATGTCCACCCACTTTTTCCTTTTTGATGAAATGCTCCCATGAAACTCACTAAAATAAGGTGCATAAAGATAGATGAATTTTTGATGAGTAAGTCAAAGCACCGACCAACCTGGCTTTTCGCATAGAGAAAATTCTTTATTTTACAGAAAATTTTCAGGCCTAGATCATTAATACTGTCATATTTAACGATAACTAATATGATAAAATCCATAGGGAAACTGGAGATTTCACTGTTTTTGTTGGTAGTGACTGTAGTATTTAGCATGAACTGACTTGCAGAAAACAAACTATAATATTATTCAAAAATAAGAGTGAAATTTTTCAAAATTGATTTTAGAGAAATATTAAATAATAGCCATTTAATCATAATAGCCTCTGTAATAATAAATAATGCATTTATTGAAGGTAATGGCATTCCTCTGAATAATAGTTATATTACCACATTAAGGTTACAAAGTATATCTCTGAGATAGCAAAGGGCTTGAAAGATGTCATTGAATTGTCAGAAACTTTTTATGAGGGAACTCTGGAACAGAGTCTATAGTGTCTGCTTTCAATAATTAATGGTAATAGCATTACTATTTACTAAAATCACTGTGAAGAATTAATTTTAAGTACTTATATGCAGCAAGGTAGGGAGGTTCTCTGCTTAATAACTGAGCTCAGACATATATTTCAAGTCCAGTTACTAGAATCCACAAAGTCAATATTTTAGAAAGAAAAATAAAAATTAATTGGTGCTATGAATGTTTTCCTTCATTCAATATGGATTTATTGGGCATGAGCTATATAGACTTTGCCATCAGAGGAGGCTCAAAGCAATAATCCTCTCTAGAATTAATGAATTTTTTTAGCTAAATTTCATATTTTTATCTTCCTGTTCAATAGATTTTATTGGCGGAAGCCAGTAGAGATAATGGTGCCTTAAGTCACCAACAAGGTGAGATCAAAGTACTGGAGAGCATATGAACACACATGTCATTAATTGAACACATTTGTCATTCATTGCTAACCACTATGTGAAGATGACTTTTAAAATACTTCTTATCCTTCCCCACTGTGGTTCTGTGGATCCAAGAACACAGAGTAACTTGGATGCTCAAAGTAGGAAAGGTTTGCATAATAGGTACTCAGTTCAGCATAACTAAGATAAAATTAGCCACAAAGATCTAGATTCTCTAGTTACTGGCACTACCAGGGTTTTATAACCATCATTACCCATGATCATTTTATATGAAACTACAATAATAGATGTGGTGACACATCTGAGGTCTCCTCCTATATTATTAGTGTAGCGGGACACCTCAGATGTGTCACCAACAGAGAACAGGCACGTTCAGACCAAATTCATCAGCCACTTTCCTCCTCATTCTCATTTGTTTTTTCTCATTCCCCAGATGTTTTAGTTTTTCCAGTAATTACCCACAGAATTTTTTAATATTTCATTTTTTGCTTTGTGTTTAGTTCTACTTTTTACTATTTTTTTGTCAAAGTTACATGTTAACCATTATTTAAAGAGTTTCTTTAACAGCGTGGAGGTTTTCTTCAAAGATTTGATAGAAATCTTTAAAAATGGGCTTTTTTTTCTTACTTCAACAACTTCACTGATTTTAGATTTCTCTGACAAACATAGCTGAGGTATCAGAACCCAGACATGTTGATAATAGCTTTTTCTTGAAGTCATTTAGAATGTAAGACTTTCTGCCCTGCTATGTCAAATTGCCCAACTTAGGAATAAGATGAGTGTATGGGCATATTTACAATCTCCTACTTCCTTGCTCCCTACCACCCCTCCCCAAGAAGAGAATTAAATTAAAGAGGTCTCTTCACTTCAGGGGTGGTAGAGAGCAAGGAAGTGGGGGATTGTAAACAGTCTACATGAGGAGAACTCACATCGTCCTCTGAAACTGATATACTTAAGCTCTCCTATTTTCCAGGACCCTATCATAGACACTTCTGTCTCAACGTTTTTAGTAAATTAATGAATTAATGATGATTTTCTTTGTTGCTTTGCTTAGGCAGAGCCTTTTAAAAAAAGATTTTTCTGAGAGATACCTGTAGTACTTTTTCTTATTCTTTATAAGATAAACACATACACACACACACACAGAGAGAGAGAGAGAGAGAGAGAGAGAGAGAGAGAGAGAGAAACAACCTAGTGTGCTAGCAGTATACTTAAAAACCATTTTCATTTTCTCCTGTTATAGGAAACTATAAGTCTGTAAGTCTCTCAGTTGAAAAAAATATTTGTTACATCATAGAATTTAAGAAACTGGGAATGATCTCAGATATGATCCTGTCTAACCTTCATTTTATAGATAAAGCAAATGAAACCCTGAGAAGAAAAGTGTAGGGTCACAAATACTTTGTTTTTCCTTCTGTTAAGAAATGTAGTATCACTGCTCCCCTCTCCTGTGTCTAGGCAGGCTCTGTAATTGCTTTGACCAATAGAATACAAATGACAACTTCTACTTCCTAGTTCTTGCTTGCATTTGGGACTTTTCATTTCAGAACCCAACCACTATGCTGTGAAAAGCTGAAGCTATATGAGGCCCTGTATTCCTGCAGCTGTCAACAACCACAGCTAAGCCCCCAGCTGACAGTTAACATGCACTTTCAGTCATGCGACTATCCCATGTAGCATGTCCAGACTAGGCAAACCTTTGGCAGATTTCATCTCCAGCCAGTATCTGACACCAATCACATGAGAAACCTTAAGCAAAAATTGCCCAGCTTTTTCTGGTCAACCCATAGATTAGTGAGAGATAACAAATAGTTGCTTTAAGCCACTAAATTCCAGGATGGTTTGTTACATAGTAAAACTCACTGGAAATGAAAGTGACTTAGACCAAAGCTTGTAAGCAATACCAGAGTAAAAACCAGAACCCAAATATCACCCCAAACCTAATATAATCTCATTACAATGTGTTAAGGTAATATGTCGAGTTAAATGAGATCCAGTTTCAGTCTCCCAATAGTTCATAATTCCAAAAGGTTTTATTGTTTCAAAATTCACATGGAATGCATAATTTCCAAACTTCTTAAACTTTAAAATAAATTCTTTGAGCTGTGTCTACGTAACAGTAAACTACCATTTGGTCCAAGGTAGCATTCCTAAGTTTCCTTGAAGTTAGTATCTTAGTAATGTGCCACGAAAGAAAAAGACATAAGCTGATTTGGGGAAGGCTCTTGTTTAAATTGAATTAAAGAGGTCTCTTTGCTTCATGATTTTTCAAGAATGTAAATTTTCCAAGCAGAGCTATAGATAGTATTTATTTTCCTAAAATTGTTTGACCAAAGTACCCTTCTTCATCGAAAAACTAAACTGAGAAATAGGAAGAGGAATTCAATTTTGTCAGCATAAACCAAGTTTTGCTTTCAGAAGATTTCATAAAAAGAAGTTGTTTTCATAATTTGGTGTGTCTTCAGCTTAGAGAACACATATTTAGATGACACTTTTATGACTGTCAGGGACTATGCTTAGTTATGTCTTTCACAATCTGTTCTCATTGCTTTCCCCCCTTACTTTTAACATTCTTTTGTGTGTATAGTTAATAAAAACTTCTGGGATGTATAGATGAAGGTATAAAAGTGGATACATAATAAATAATTTAATTAATTAAAAATTATCCTGTAATGTTTCATTAATAATGTCAATGACCATGAATGGGCTTAAAGGTTTTTGAGTCAACCCTTCATTTAGTTTAATAACCTGGGAATTAGCTCCAACTCTAATTAGCTTGGTTTGGGTTTTGTATCTTTATTTACATCTAAGGCCAACTGAAATTGTAACACTTGCTGAACCTAACAGAGTTCTTGGGAAATTCAAAGGAGGTAGAATGGTTTGGGACTGCACAAATTGTAGTAATCATGTATTCATCCGCTCCTTTCATTTTCTAGTTCTGGAGATTGAGATCCATAAAGAGAGTCTGTGGCTACATGGGAAACCTCATTCCCCATGGATCCAAGTTAAAGATGTTAAGAAAGCTCCCTTTTTCAGTAGATGTTGTATTGAATGATGTGATTCTAATTCACATGCTGATTATTAGAAGTTTTACAAGCATTTGGGCCACAAAAACTTATTTCTCCACAGAATTCATGGCTGGTATAGGAAAGTGAAGCAATCAAAACATTTAATAACCTGTACAGCATGAGCACTGACAACCAGAGTAGACACCAGCCATAAACAACCGACACAGCCATGCTGATGAGTACGAACCATACTGAATATCAACTCAGCTCTATGGATCTAGTAAATCACATTTCTCCCTTCTTGCCGCTGGTTCATGGCCTTGTGAATACTGTCATCTTATTCATATTAGAATTTCTTCCATTCAGGCTGTCTCTTAAAATATACTTGTATAATTGATATTCATAATACAATAAGTTCTATTATCTCTCTTCTGGGAAGCTATCAGCACTTCACAGATCCTTCAGTAATATGCTATCCTGCTCCAAAAATCATGGTGCATTCCCACGCCTCTAGTTTCCAAGCAGAGGGAATAACAGTTTTATTGTCTCCTTTTGCCCCTATGGGGACATGAGCCAATTCACTACCTGTATTTACTTATTCATGGATCTCTCTACCCTGTATATCTTATATTCTTATTCTGTAGTCATGCCACATAGTTAAATACTACTTGAAAGGCTTACGGAGTAATGCCGCTACGAAAAGATGGTAGAGAAATAATAAAATATGAGATAGAGTATTTGATACTTTTAAGTCAGAATGGGAAGAAAATATTTGTAAGGATGAAACAAAATATCTGCATTTAGTGCCAGTTCTTTTGTGAAGCTCTGATAAAATATGCATTAAAAAAAAAGACAAGCCAATATGGAGTGATCTATACATCTGGACATATATGCCTTAATATTACCCTGGCCAAACCCTGCTGTATTTGTAACATGATGTCAAAAGTTTTTATTTGGGTGCAATTCAACCATAAATGGAGAATGGGAGCCTCATTCTCCTGGACTTCAGTGAGTCACAGTTTTAGCATGCTTACCTCTACAAGCCTGCTGGTGTGTTCATGAAATATCGCAGCATATTCTTTTATTTCCTTTTCCCGGCCATTCTTAGCAGCTTCAATGAGAACCAAAAGTGGGACTGTCGTATCCAAGAAAGAGTCTGACACATGATCTATAATAGCCTTGCGGAGCTGAGAAAAAATGAAAAATTCACGTTTTTTTCCCCAAGAAATAGTTCATGGTATTTCATTTTCTTATAATCTCAGTAGTTAGTTACACAATTCATTTTAGTCAGTTTTTGTACCATTCCTAAAATCACCATCCTTAAGGATATATAAGAATGTCCCTTAAGAAACTAAAAAACAAAATATCCGGGTCAAAAAAAAATCATCTAGCAATAGTTCCTTTCCTCTCAAAAGTAATTTTTCTTAAGTTATACTTAACCCAGAAGTCAGATTAAAAATGGTAATACTTTCTTTTTTTGTTGAAAGAAATTGTGCTATTAGAATGTTTATGCATGTGTACAAATAACATTGTACATCTTGTATTTTCATAATTATAAATTATAAAATGTTGTCTACCTTGTTGGACGAATTAATGATAAATTTTGATTAGCTAAATTGTAGACTTCATGGTAATTAAACCAAGTTAGATCACCGATTATGCTAGCTGATAACAGATTAATAGAGCAAGAAGAATAATAAATGAGTTTGATGTCCAATTTTCCCCATTTGCATTAATTGTTCTTGCCCTCACACATTAAATTATTAAACAACTATAATATTCTGCAACAATTAGTTCTTTTAAATTAGATTATATGTAAGCTTATTAATGACAATTAGGCAATTATTCTACTCAGCAGATATTTTCTGAGATTTAAAACTGCATTGAAAAATTAATTCATTGTATTTATATAATATTGAATCTTTAAAGATCATAATATCAGGCTGGGTGCAGTGGTTCATGCCTGTAATCCCAGCACTTTGGGAGGCCGAGGCAGATGAATCACAAGGTCAGGAGTTTAAAACAAACCTGGCCAACATGGTGAAACCCTGTCTCTACTAAAAATACAAAAATTAGCTAGGCATAATGGCGGGTGCCTGTAATCCCAGCTACCTGGGAGGCTAAGGCAGGAGAATTGCTTAAACACAGGAGGCTGAGGTTGCAGTGAGGCAAGATCATGCCTGCACTCCAGCCTGGGCGACTAAGTGGGACTCTGTCTCAAAACAAACAAACAAACAAAAAACAAAAGATCATAATATCCTGAAATGTTTCATTAACAATGTCAATGATTGTGAATGGGCCCAAAGGTTTTTGAGTCAACCCCTCATTTAGTTTAATAACCTCTGTATGATAAAACCAAAAAATAATTATATTTTAGAAAATTATATTTTAGAGCATTTTTAAAACCAATAGACAGCCTAGTTTTAGATTACTTTGAAATGAATAGTAATACATTTTCAGGGAACTGAATGATACAGCTACATAGAAAGTACTATCCTCTATAATGATCATAAAATAATAAATCCATTAAATAATTACAGGTTTCTGCAAGAAAAATAACTCTGCCCAAAACACTGGGCTTGCTCAGAAGCACTGTGAAATTTTCTGACTATCAGCAATTTAAGAAAGGCTTCAGGAAGATCCATAAGGAAGGATTCTGCTTAGTAGGCAGAAAGACAAATTACTAGTGGCAATTAATTAATATTTGTTGAGCACTTATTAGGACAGAGTATAGAGTGCTAAGGGGTTACAAGGCAAAGGGAAGATCTTAAGTGAATGAATAATGTGTTTGCTGTCTATAGGAAGTAGACCAGGGAAGTCAGGCAAGAGATCACAAGTTTATTTGAGGTGGGAACTACAGGTTGGGTAAGTTGTTTCAGATACCAAAGGGAAAAGTAGAGATTCCTTCTAATTTCTCAGAGTGGGGGCATTTTTTAATGATTATCCTCTCCTTGATTCTTTTCTTCTCTCATTCATAACTGGGACATGTAGAAGGAAAGCTCAGATGAAATCTACACTAGAGATGTGCAGTGAAGAGCCAGCCTATGGGAACTAACTCAAGTGAAGAGTGTGGATGAGACCATATAGAGTAAGGAGACCCACAAAGGACATCTTAGGAAACACTACCATTTATAGGAGTCACGCAGATTAAAGAGTAGGGCCTAAAAAGAGACTGAGATAATAGCCAAGAAACGAGACAAATGACCAACAACCAAAAGACAAACTTTCAAATATATCTCTGTAGTTATCCTATCAAGTGTAACTATAACATTCACATCATGGACTTGTTAAATCTTCTCTTCTGTGTAAATTATTTCCTTCGATTCAGTAAATGTTCCTGGAAACTATTTCCTCACCTTTCTACCAAGAGAAAGGTATTGAAGGAAATGTCAAGATGGAAATTCAAGGTTCCTTATAATCTAGTAGAAGAGTGAATATTACAATAATGCATTAAATATCATTATATATATCATATTACTACATTAAACAATACAATAATGAAAAACCCAGAGACTGACAGCAAACAAGTTTAGAGTCAAATTTTAAAGATAAGTTAAATTTAAAAGAAAAAAAAAAAGGAAAGAGACTTGTCCATTGGGCTTGACTACAAAGAGGCTATTGATAAACTTGGTAAGAGTAGTTTCAGTGGAAAAGTTGGGGCAGGAGTCCCATTGCTATGGTTTGAAGAGTGAATGAGAGGTAAGGAAGTAAAGACAGTGAGTATAAACTCCTTTTTTAAATAATTTGATTGTGACCTGAAGAAGCAAGACTTGGTATTTCCAACTCTGAGATACGTGTTTAAAGAGTGACTGTTTTTCATATAGAAGACTTCACTATAATTTCCCATCTGCAACTATATCCAAAAAGTCTTATTACTCCCCTTTGCTTTTCTGGAAATACATATTGATTTATTGCCCAAGCAAGAATGAGAGGTGAAAAGCAACTATTGTTTCACATTGTGCCAACTTTTCTAATCTTTTTGTCTCACGACAGAGGGAAATGCCCAGAAATCAGTGACTTGTGTTGGACACGAATGAAACCTTTAGGAGCTAGTACACGGTCAGAAGCAGGGAAGTATCTCTCCACGAAAATCATCTTAACCTATGCAAAAACAAAGTATAACTAATTCAACCAACCCACCATATTCTCACCAGTCCCTGTCTAACTTTCTGGTTCATGATCCCTTACCTTCGCTATTATGAACTACATTATAGGCGTTCGGTACCTTATATCTCATCCCCTGGATCGATCTCTGATTTCAGCTTTTGCTGGGGGCAACAGTTCTATTCCTCTGAAGACATTCCATGTTCCTTGTGTGCATTCCTTGTGTCTCTTTGTTATGCTATCTCAGGACCTGTTCCAAGTTTATGTGGAATTCTCAACCCAGCATAAACACTGCCTGAAAGTTCTTCAAAGTCCACACCACTGAGGGAAACCTTCAACCTTATGGGAATAGGAGCTACCACATAAAATTCCTAGCCTCCATCCATTAGCCAGACGATTCTGGGAAACATTCTGTTAGTTCTCAGAGATCCTCAAGCTCTTATTGCCTACAGCAGCATATCGTTTCCTCTTTCCCTGCCTCGCTTTCATTGTTCTATTATACTTGCTTCCAAGAATCACCTCCTAAATAAACGACCTGCACTAAGGTCCTAGTTTTAGACACTGCTTTCAGGAAAAACCCATATAAAACAGGTACCTTTTTCTGGTGTGAATGTTGTTGGATAACGCACCAAGTAGGAGACTCCATTGTCTTACATAAACTACTCATTGCTGATTATACTCTACTACCTCTGCTCTGTGTGTCACTGGGTTTTGTTCTGCCATGTCCTGAATTATACTCACTGGAAAAGAGGAATTATTATGAAATAGGACTAGAAATGTAGATAGGGACAAGATGTAAAAGGACTAGAATGTTGTACTAAGCAATTTTCTTTATATGTTCTGACATATTCATATGGGATTGTTTTCATTAAATTGTACAGTCACATATACCTAAATATAATACCAAAGTAGCCTCTATCTTATTTATTTCCATATTATTTTCCTGCTCAGTGAAACAATGCATTCCTTTCAGTTGGATGATATACAAAAAGTTTAAAGAAGAATCCAATATGCCAATATAGAAATAGAAGCCACAGCACTAAAATCTGAAGCTAGTGGGAGCCCAATAGGAATTGCAGGTACACACTTTCAATAAATACCTGTTTGTGGCCAGGCATGAAGGATGTTAGAACAAAACCAAACTGAGGTGCTTTTCATCTTTTCTCGCTACAGTTTAATAAAAGGCTTCGAGACATCAATTTTTCTATTTCCTACTGATGTAAGTGGTTTGGGATCTCAAAATAATATATATCTCTACAATCGAAACCCAAAAGTGAAAGCCCTGTGTGAAATGTCTAAAAAAGTCCCACCATTCCCACCAAATACAGGAACAGAAAGAATGAAATTCTGAGGGGAAAGGGAATGGAAAGAGGAGAAAGTATTTCAGAAAGAAATTATCCTCAGGGAAATAGAAAAACACATTTAGACTAAAGTATTTTAAATTAAAATATTCTATTAAAATTTTAACACATGTAACAGTATTTAAATTTTAATAAATATTTTAAATTAAAAGCCATTTTAATTTAAATCAAATAGCAAAATGTTATTTTCAAAGCTTGTCTAACAGGAATTAAATCAACTAATAATTATTTCACCGTGTATGTCCTATGTCAATTTAGTGAAACTTGTCTTTTATGGATACATAATATTATTTGATGATGAGGATGATGACCAGGAGGTATTAAGCCTACATATTTTTTTCTGAGTGGTGAGCTGGTATTATGCAACATGGAGTAGAGATGGAACTAACAATTCAGAAACTCAGCAACTAAAGAATTAATCAAGTTTTTGTTTGCCTGTTTTCATCAAAATCCCATTTTATTTGACATACTTCGCCTTTACTTTGGCATTTACGAAATAAAAAACATTTTTTTAATATACACAAATAAAAATTTTAACCTGCCTTTAGTGAAATGACATATATTTTTACTATCCATAATACAATAGAAATAAAATATATTTGTTGCTTAATTTTTTAATAAAGTAAAGGATGTTTAAAAAGTCTTCCTCCTTTTATTGAGAGAGTTGCAATAGGTATGCAGTTTTCAAATGAATGATGGAAAAGGAGGCTAAAGGAAGAAGAAAGTTTAATTTTAAAAAAGGATTTAAAACAAATAATAAGAAAGAAAAGAATCTTTGATGATACAATCAGTGACGTAGGCCCTGGGAAGTTCTGAAAGTGAGTAGGCCACAATCCCCAGCCCCTGGTATGGTGATTACACATATGGGCTGGAGTTGGAGGAACCTGGGCTAGAACTGTGTCTCTACTACTTAGCTGGGTGATGTCTGCTATGGTAACTCATTTTGAGTGACAGAGATAACAATACCATGGCATTATTTATTGTTTTAGGGAAAGAAAAGTAAATAATGTAATAAATATGCTGGGTAGAGAGCTTTGGAAAGTATTCAGTAAATGAGAGATGTCATAACTATCATTATAAGGACTTAAAATGCAGTGGGAAGAAAACTCATTACAAAAGAACAAAATACAAGAAGAAAATAATCATTGCTATAATACAAGTGCACAAGCTATAAGTGTTCCAGGAAGAAAAAGATCCATTCCAGCTCGTGAAAACAGCAAAGCCTTCATGGAAGCAATAGCATTTACACTCCTCTGAAATTAGTTGTTTAAGTTTTGGGGGTGTGTGTAAGGACACTGAGTGGCGAAGCCATGAAGCTGCAGAAGTCATATGTGCAAAGATGCAAGCGTGTTTGAGCAGGAGGTAATGCAAATTCTGGTAAATAACAAGTAGACTCTTTTGTCAGAAAATGGGGTAATGTGTTGGTGTAATGGGGAGGAGACAACACTGAGAAGGAGAGCTGAAGGAAAAGGAACCTTAAGAATAATGGAGATTAAGTCAGGGCCAAATCACAGAGAACCTAGAACACCATGCTAAGAACATTTGTCTTTGTTCTCTATAAAACAGGCAAAAAAGTCACAGAGGAAGAAAGTTGAAAGAAATAAATGCTCGCCTCCTAGAATGTTCCATCTTGATGTTCTCAAATCTATAATTTGCTTCTTCTTCTCAGATATTTCTAAACAATCTCTGTCATTCCTCATGGAGGAAGTCCAATCATCCTCTGAACCAAAGCTAACATGTTATTGCATTACTGATAGAAAAGCCACGTTAAGAAAGGGGATAGGATGAATGGGCAGGAAATGGGCTCTGCTTATTTTTTACTAAAAATTTCTTTAAAAGATAAAACCAGTTCTAAAGCAAACAATGAACATTAAATACTCCAAAGGAAAACATTTTAAGGGTAATGCTTTCTCTTTGTTGTGAGAAGAACTATATGTGAGATGCTTAAAACAACTATTGGATAAACTTCGCAAGAATAAGAAGTGGAGATAATTTATGTGGCTGTTTTAATTAACTGTGACTTCTACCAAAAGCGTAAACATCAGGATGAAAAATAAAGTACTTGAGGGAGGATAAGTGAGGATAATGTAAAAGAATCATAGCAACTAACTTCATCAAAATGGAAGATCATGGAGGAGTTCAAAGATAGCTTCTAACAATTCCATCCATTCCTGTACACATATACCACTTCTCCTACAAGAGACAGAGCTTCTGCCTGCTCCTATTGAACTAGGACAGGGTTTTTGACTGTCTTGACTTATAGAATATGGAGGAAATAGCTTTCTCTGACTTTGGAGCTAAGTCACTAAGAATGCCTGTCAGCTTCCATCTCCCTTTTCCTGGCAACTTGAAACACCATGTAAGAAATCTAGGCTGGGCACGGTGGCTCACTCCTGTAATACCAGCACTTTGGAAGGCCAAGGTGGGTGGATCATGAGGTCAGGAGGTCGAGACCATCTTGACCAACATGGTGAAATTCCATCTCTACTAAAAATACCAAAAATTAACTGGGCGTGGTGGCGTGCACCTGTAGTCCAAGCTACTTTGGAGGCTGAGGCAGGGGAATCATTTGAACTCAGGAGCCAGAGGTTGCAGTGAACCGAGATCACATTACTGCACTCCAGCCTGGTGACGGAGTGAGACTCCATCTTTAAAAAAAAAGAAAAAGAAAAGAAGAAAAAGGAATTTAGGCTACCCTGCAAGAGATTGAAGGGTCTCTTTAGGAAGGGTCCCTAAAACATTAGGCACTATATGGAAAGAGGGAACAGGAAGAAGCATTGAGGTTCCAAAAGTCAAGTCCCAACTCTAGCCACAGTTGCCATTTGACTACCACTATGTGAAAAACCACAAGTGAAAACAGTACAGAACATGGCCCTGCTGATACCGAGCCAACCCAAGGCATCGTGATACAAATATGGTTGCTATTGTTTGTGGTGGTTTGTTAAACACTGATAGAAACAATGGAGGTGTTAACCTGTGAAACCATACAGAATGTTAATGCCTTCAGAGCACAGCAGTTTTCTAACGATGGAGGTATCTCCTTACTATGAAGAACAGTATCAGTAATCCCCAATGCTATTTCTATGTCTCACTGATGGTAGTGAGGTGGAAACACAAGTAGGATTGCAAGATAAAATACAAGATGCTCAGTTACATTTGAATTTCAGATGAACAGCTTTTTAAATATAAGTATGTACCATACAATATTTGGGACATAATTATACTAAACCATGTTTGTTGTTCATCTGAAATTCAAATTTAACTGGGTGCCTTGTGCTTTTATTTGCTAAATCTGGTAATTCCACACACAAGTAATTGCATTTTCTTGACTTTATTTAGAAAAATAATAATTCTAAAACCTTTGGAGGTATAAATGTAGATTAGCTCTTTATGTCTAATGTTGTTGAAGACAATATAGAGGGAAAAGACATGAACAAGAGACACAATCATTGATAGCTCATAGAAACAACTTTTCTGAGTCCTACGTGAAGCAGATAGGGTAGAAATCCTGAAGATGGAGAATAGAAATCATTCCACAAAGCGGAAGGATGGCTCTGAAGATATAAATGTCTGTGTCCTGCTACAAGTCCTGACTCAGTGCCCCAACCTCCTAGGCAGGTCACCTCACCACACTGGCCTGCTTTCTCATTTGCATCATAAGACAGGTTGTGCTAAGTTCCTTCTGACTCTTACATTCTATGATTATAAGTGTTAATGATAGAAACAGAATTCACATCAAAGCCATAAAGTTGAGAAATTGAGATTTTCACAGATGTGAAAATTATGTTTTTCTGCCGCTATTATTAACTGGCTGGAGATCCCTATTTATTCCATTTCCAAGTCTCCTTCTGAATTAAAAGATTGTTCAGCCATTTTATTAAATCTGGCCATTAAAATACAATAATATATTGCATTAAAAGCTTAGAGTTGAATAGCTTTTTGCCCCTTTTGATGAGTTAATGATGACCAAGTTAAAGTTGTGCATGAAAAAGAACCCTGGTTATTACACAGAGGAAAGGAATGAAGAACAAATGTCTTTGAAAATAGCTAAGTCTTCCTATTACTGGAGAAATGTTTAACTTGTGGGCTAATACTAGACTTCCAAATTGTTTAATGAAGTTCTTTCTAATCCCATGTTCCTGGTGACTTAAGGTTAAAAAAAAGCCTTAACTTATACAGAACTAATTTTTGAAGTATCCTGAAAAAAAAAGGGAAGGAAGATTTGATAAGGTCTCTGAATTACTTCCTAGTTAAGCATTTGGATCAAAAATTCTGATGTAATAGAATCAATTTATCAACATTCCCTAAAAACACGCTATGGGTCAGGAACTTATATGAATTTTAGTGATTCCTTACAACCCTATTGCAAATTGTTAATTTCATCTTATAGGTTCAAAGAAGCTTAGAGAGATGAAATTTGTGCCCAAGATCTCATAACCAATGAGGACAGAACCAGGATTTGAATGTAATTCTGTCCAATAAGACACACATTCTTTCTTCTACTTTATGTTTACTACAAAAACATCTGAGGTATGAATATATAAATATGGAAAGATATATTTACTGTTCTTTTTCCCATTCGAAATTAATTTGAAAGGAACAAAACAAAAAGTAAATATGCCTGCAATGAATAACAGTTTCATTTGGCAAGTATGTTTCTGTCTCCATATCTCCCTCTTCCCTCACCTGTCTGCGAAGGTCCCTTGTCTTCTTACACATGTTGTCTAAAGCAATATTCAGGGTATTACTCCTTTCTTTTTTTCCAGTCTGCAAAGAAGAAACAAATGACATAAGCAATGGTATCAATTAATCTTTATCACTTAGAAATTTGCTTTCCGAATTTCCTGAAAATAACAGCTTGAAATTCAAGAATAGGTTTCAAAACTGCTGTATTATATATGATTCATGAGCATTTCACTTAAGACTAAGTAGGATGGTGATTAAAGCTCACATTGTTTTCATCTTTAAGCTTCTGTAATATTTCCGATACAGAGTTATGTTGTATTCAGTGTGACAGTAGGCAAAGCATTATCTTCATGAAACTCTGATCTTCATTTTTAACAAGTCAAATCTTAAATCACTAAGCATGCAATTAGCTTAAAAGCATTAGATGCCCAATTTGTCAACTTCCGTGGGAGTTTCTGAAGTCATTTCCATGGTGTAGTGTGTAAGTTATGCAGAGCCATATTGGAGTTTTGCTAAACACTAAATAAAATATGCAGTGCAAATTCATACAATTTGCAAAAGTTGACCACAATTTTAGCTGACAATATTCCAAGAACAAATTGTTTTAAGAACTGGACGCTGTTTTTGGCTCTTTAAGATAATTTGTGCAACACCTTTTTATTCCTTGAGCAGAGCAGCTCTCTGTTATATCCTTAACCTAAATCTTTAGGCTATTAAGCACATAGAGAGTCACCTTGGTGGGTATTTTCTACATATTATTTTTGTGGGAGACACCTGGATTAAATCTAATCATACTCTTTTCAGTGATATCTCATATAAAGGAGATTGGAAAAAATCATTATGTGATTCACCTCTAAGAAAATTGCTGCTATTTAAATTAATAAACTGAAAAGGGCCTTAAGAGGAGACCTTGAAAATCAGGAAGGCAAGTTTAAGCAGCTGATAACTGAAGGAGTTGACAGCACGAACTCAATGAAAAAGGACACTGAGGCCAAGTATAAAGCACGAGGCAGCATGTTTGACCCTTTCCCCGGTAACTAAACTCACACATAAACCCATACTCTCCAGTGGACTCCTTAACAAGGAATTTAAAAACTGTCTACACTCTGTCCTAGCCTACTTTTTATCTTATGAACCGCCATAGCTTCTCAAGTACTCTCCTTTACAGTAGCAATATTCCTATACTTTTCTGTCTCTTCTCCTCTGTTCTTACATGTAATGTACCTTTGACTTCAGGGAGCATCTTGTAAAACCACACCTACTGAAGTCCTACCTGTTCCTCACTGGTTTCCACATGAAGCTCTTCCAACAACCTTGTTCAAAAGTAAACTCTCACCTTTCCTTGTTCCAATAGCATTTTGAGCATTTTTCAATACTCATTTTATGTATGTGCGTGTGCATCACTCTTACGGTACCGTTAGAATCTTGACATTAGCAAATATATCTTAAATTTTGTCTATTCCTGATAGTAACTTACATAGGACTTATTGAATAGAGTTGACTACTTTATAAATATAAATGAACAACTTAATTCAAAACACAACATAGTTTGATTAGAGGCCTACTACTTTCCAGAAAGATGTCATTCTAGAGACTCTGAAGGAGATTTTAGCATTTAGCTCTCAAGGCACAGCTAAAGTTCTCTACGAGGTGAGGTTTCTGGTATATACCTCAACCTCAGGTCAACCTATATTTTTCCAGCAGCAATGTTATTGACATTTAAGGTGTGAAAAATAACCATCATTACAGATCATTCTATACACTGCAAGATATTTGGCATTCATAAACCCAGGTCTGCTAAATTCCAACACCACATCTGACGCACTGTGACAGCCATAAATTGACACCACATATGTCCAGCTACCTCCTATAGGGAGACAGAGTAGAAGGCCACTAAGTCTTTACCATGTTTTAGTTTCTTATAAAGAGAGTGTGGAATGTGTACATGACGGAAGCGGTGTCTAGTGAAGAGAGAAGAAGAAGGAAACAAGAGAGATTTGGTTAGGTTATTTCTATGAGCACTAATAACATTCTGGATATCAGAGCAATGGCAGCAATGACACAGATCAAAGTTGTGGCTACCTTCACAGCTCCTAACCATCATTCTCTATGCTAGCAGTGAAGAATTATGAAGCGTTAACTCATGACTATATAGGACAATAGCATAAACAGATACACAATGAGCTATGAGACAGTTTCTAATTTTACCTGAAGAACCCAGCCCTTATTCTCTAGTTTCATGCAGTGTTTGCTCTTGGTTGTATCACTTTCCACTTCATGAAAGCAGAGATGATAAAAAAAGGGGCAGAAGTGGGACAGACAAAGAGACCTCCTACACATGCACACACACACTCACACACACAATCAGGAATAATATGAGGGACTCCTGTTGTGTTGGCCGTAAAAACCCACTAGCTTCTGTGGTGTGATTCATCAGAACAACTAAAAGATATCAGCCTTCTCAGAGCTAGCAGCAGAAGCATACCAAACTTTAAATAATGGATGACAGGAGGTGACAGCACACAGAGATTCAATAAGGACTATAAAAATTATTCCCTAATTTCTACCCAGAGCTTAACCTAGTTTAAAATGTTTCACTAGGTCAAAGACAGTTCTCTAGGTAATAATAAACAGTCCCTATCATGATCGGAAGTTTAAAGGTCTCCCTTCTTGCTTTTTTCTCACCCAATGCCCTATCCCCAACCACAATCACCTTTCTTCTTTTTCACCTCCGGCTTTTTATTGGATCCTTGCTCTATTTATCTAGATTTATTTGGCTTCAGTCAAGCCACTTTATGCCTCTTTATTCCTTTTGCATAGCATAAAAATAAATAAGGCAAGGAGAAATAGCCCCATCCAGCTTAAAGGCTCTCATTCCTTCTTTTTTCAAAGCCTTAACAAATCATCAGGCAATGAGCTAGGACTAAAGGTGAATTCTGTGTTCTGAGGCAAGAGATGGAAAGGGCAGGATATTAAAACACAACTGCAGATAACAGTCAGAACCTGCCTATAGCCCAAGAGCTCAGAAAAGAGACTGCTCCTTAAAGGGATCCTTGACAAGAGCCATCATTAAGTCAGCAAATCCCTGCTAATGGAAAAGGGACCACTCAGAGTGGAGTGTCAGATAGAGAGACCTGAGAACACACGGCAAAGGTCAGCACTGTATAGAGAAAGCAGTCACATTCTTCTGTAAACAAACTGCCAAAAAAGACTTTATTGAAAAAAAAAAAAA
>CAUYLG010032782.1:0-130169 GCA_963573385.1 Cacajao melanocephalus
GGAAGGAGGGAAGGAAGGAAGGAGGGAAGGAAGGAAGGAGGGAAGGAAGGAAGGAGGGAAGGAAGGAAGGAGGGAGGGAAGGAAGGAAAGAGGGAAGGAAGGAAGGAGGGAGGGAAGGAAGGAAAGGAAGGAAAGGAAGGAGGGAAGGAAGGAGGGAGGGAAGGAAGGAAGGAGGGAAGGAAGGAAAGGAAGGAGGGAAGGAAGGAAAGAAGAAAAGGAAGGAGGGAGGGAGGGAGGGAAGGAAGGAAGGAAGGAAGGAAGGAAGGAAGGACGGACGGACGGACTGACTGACTCTGATAGCTAACAGAGAACCTATACTGAATGCTTATTATGCACCAGGAATGATTCTACACACTTGCCTATGTTAACTCATTGTGCTTAACCTTGAACTCTTTCGGACCCCAAGCATACACATAGTGCCCTGTCCTTTTAGGTGACACCAATACAGTATGACACTAAATGCAAAACTGGGCATGGACATCTGGTAACATTTGGTCATGAGGTGGTCATCAAGATGTTCCAAAATATATTAACTGTAAACTTTATCTAGACTGACATTAAATCCCCTGCAGAGCCCCAGAAATTCTCAGCCCCAGTTTAGGAACTTCAGGTTGGGGGATTTTGAGGCAGCCAGCCTTGCACTGGTCCACTGTGTCTATACAAGAAATAGCAATGTTAAAGAAGTTCATGTAAGGCAGTGAATCATTCGATAACTGCCTGGAAAGATACAGTAAGAGCACAAGGCCATGTAAATATATAAAGGATCTTAGAGCCATGTCTACCATTCATGCAGCTTCCTCTAATTAACAGCTTACATAAACATGGTGCAGTTATCAAAACCAGGAAATGATCACTAGCAGAGTCCTATTAACTAAATGACAGACCTCATTTGAATCTTAGCATATTTCCCCCCAGTGTTCTCTTTCTGTTCTACAATTCAGTACAGGATCCCACATTGCGTTTAGCATGTCTCCTTAGCCTCTTCCAATCTGTGATAGTTCCTCTGTCTTTCCTAATCTTCGTGACCTGAACACTTTGGTGAGTACTCACCGTAGTGAATGTCTCTTAACTGGGTTTTGAATAGTGTTTTCTCATGATTAGGTTGTGGTTATGTGTTTTTGGCAAAAACCCCACAGAAGTGATGTGTCTTTTCCTTCTCATTACATCACAGCAGGGGACTCAGATGCTAATATGGCTTATTGCTGGTCATGTTAACCCTGATCATATGGTTAAAGTGGCGTCTGCTGGGTTTCTCCACTGTGAAGTTGTCGTTTTCCCCTTTATATGTGGTAATTATTTGGGAAAAAATATTTTGAGACTAAACAAATAGCCCGTTTCTCCACAGATTTTCACCAATGGATTTTTAGCATCCATCAGTGGCTCTTGGCTGCAACAATTATTACCATGGTGTTTGTCTAGTGGCAATTTTCTATTTCTCTCATTCCTCCCACATTTATTAATTGGAATTCTTTCATAAAGAAGACCTGTCATTTCTCCTCCATTTATGTTTTTATTCAATTATCTATAACCTTTAATTATCTATAGACTCATGGGTATTTGTTTTTTCTATGAGTTATAATTCATCACTTTCTTTGTTCATTCAAGTTGTTTTAGTTGTGGCCATTGGAAGCTCCTTCAGGTTAGTCCCTATGTCCTTTTGACACTCTCCATGGTTTTTCAACTATTGGCTTATTTTTTGGCACTTCAAGATATGCTGGGTTTATTTTGTATATTTTCTGTTTCAATCCTAGGATGAGCCATGTATCTAAGGAGCTCTGGCTCCTTTTATTGGAGAATGGTATTTAGAAAGCAAGATCTGGGCACTAGGTGTGCTTGTTGCTACTGGGATGTCATTGCCTCTGGGCTTTCTCTGAAGACAGAGCTAGAAAATGCATGTATGTGTATTGATCCAAGCACATACATCTTTTTAAATTTTTTCTATATATATCTATCTGTATATACATTAAAAACCATGAGTTCTGGCTAGGTGCTGTGGCTCACACCTGTAATCCCAGCACTTTGGGAGGCCAAGGCGGGTGGATCACGAGGTCAGGAGATTGAGACCATCCTGGGTAACATGGTGAAACCCTATCTCTACTAAAAATACAAAAAATTAGCCGGGCATGGTGGCACGCACCTGTAGTCCCAGCTACTCAGGAGGCTGAGGCAAAAGAATCACTTGAACCTGGGAGGCAGAGGTTGCAGTGAGCCAAGATTGCACCACTGCACTCCAGCCTGGGCAACAGAGTGAGACTCCATCTCAACAAAACAAAACAAAAAAACCATGAGTTCATACTGATTCTTTCAAGTCTGCTCCAACTCTGCAAGGCTCATTCCAGCCTTTCCCCTTCCTTATTTGTCACTTCTTTCTTTAACCTCATTATCTATGGTTTATTCACATATTTGTCTAATCCTAGTGTGCACATAAAGAACTTTCAGAATTTTTTTATTTTTTATTTTTTGACATGGAGTCTCGCTCTGTCACCGAGGCTGGAGTGCAGTGGTGCAATCTTAGCTCACTGCAACCTCCACCTCCTGTGTACAAACAATTCTTCTGTCTCAGCCACCCGAGTTGCTGGGACTACAGGTGCCTGCCACCACATGCAGCTAAGTTTTGTATTTTAGTAGAGACAAGGTTTCACCATATTGGTTAGGCTGGTCTTGAGCTCCCGACCTCAGGTGATCCACCTGCCTTAGCCTCCCAAAGTGCTGGGATTACAGGTGTAAGCCACCATGCCTGGCCCTGAACTTTTAGAATTTTTAATTCATGTTCATATGAGAAACATATTTAATAACTGGAAAACAGTATTTGCCTGTAGTTTTTATTTTTGTCTTTGACTAGTATCCAAAGTACCATTTTACAAAGTTACTTAGGTTAGTTCTTTCATTCCCTATCCCCCTCAACGTTAGTCATTGATTATATGGTTAATTTGTGATTGCTTGTCTCCCATTTTTGGTCCCCTACCCCCAAATCCTGGTTGATTTCAATTATTCATTCAATTTTGAGTATGTAAAATATCGCCATGGTTCTCAGCGTTAAAGCTCTACATGCAGATAATCCTCAGAGAATGGCTGCTCCTCCCTCATCTCCAGTTTCATTCCTTGATCCAATCAACCCTTTCCTCACCTCCCCCTCCCATAGTAACCAATCTCCTTAATTTCTGACATATCCTTCCTGTGTTGCAAAGAATTCTTTTACTTAGGTCACAGTGGAGATGCTGCCTTACAAAGGCATGAGGAAGGGAGTGGGGCAGAGTAGGGAGAGTTGAGGCTCGAAGGATAGGAAGCGGAGAGGGAGGAGTCATCCAGGATGGAAGTAGGAGGGGTCAGCCCAGGACTGCATGCCTTGGTGCTTCTCTTAAAGCATGGGCCTGGAATATTCCAGAACACCAGGAAAGCAGTGTGTAGAGCCAGCCAGCTAATTTTTGGAGGCCCCCTGCATATGAGATGCAGGCCCTCTAAATCGTCCCTTCATCACTGTTTAGAAACTCCCAAGAGGCTCTCCTCCGTGCCCCATGATGGGCTGCCTTGGGAAGCTGGACCCAGGCAGACCCAACCCCTCCTCTGAGCAGCCCTGCACCAAAGGAAAGATGAGCTCTCTACATCATGGCATCCTATCAACATGGGAAGAAAAGGTAGAAGCAGGACTGGCTCTCTCTGTGCCCTCTGGGGTCCCACCAACCCACCCCAACTCCAGGCCTTTCTGCTCTATGCAGGGTCCCCAGCAAGGACTCCCGAGTCCTCTTCACTGGCTCAGAAGAGGAACTTGGAGATGGGGGAAGGCCCGGCTGTTGGATATTTCAACATCACCTCACCACTGGCAGGGAAATTGGCGCGGGGGGGGCGGGGGCGGAATTCCCGGCAGCAGCTGGAATTTTACAATGGGAGCTCCTCTCATCAAGAAAGGGAGAGGGCTTGAGAGGGCAATGCCAGAGAAGCCAGGCCCTGCTTGCCCAGCTTTTGAAAAAAGGCTTCATGCTGGGGAGGGGGGGGGTGCCACTGTCTTCACCCCTCACCTCTGCCCAAAAGCCGTGGGCTTCTGCTGACAAGTCATAAGAAACAGCTGAATGATTGACTTAGACGGAAATGAGCGTGCCACAGGGCTGGGTGGTGAGCCTGGTGTGCTGGGTTAACCCCCAGGGCAGCTCAGCTGAAGATCCCTTGGCTGGGCTCCCTCTCTCCCTCTCTCAGGTTCCCAGGGCCTAGTGATTCAGGCAAGTCCTGCCTCTGAGAAGAACTTGGGGCAAGCACGAGAAAGCCTTGGAATGCCCGGGAGGCAGGCACACCAGAATTCCACCCTGTGCCTGAGGATACCGTGCCCTTCCATGAAGAAGACTTTGATGTGTCCCTTGAACAGAGTTGGGCAGGGAGGGGGCACACTGAGGCCAGGAGATGGGACAGTCACAGGTGGACCCCAAGATGAGAAGGAAAAGCTGTGGGCCAGCAGGCATTGGGTGGGGTGTGCTAGCAGCAACCCCGTGACACTGGGTTCTGCCCCTTTAAGGACAGGAGTGTGCAGTAGTGGTGTTGGCTGAGAATGTTCATTTGCATCTTGCGTTTGCATCCATGGCAGTGTGGGACGCATAGGGCAGGGTGACTCACTCCTGCTTCTGGCATAGCCGGCTTGGCCATTGCAGCAGGGGCTGAGCAGAGGGGTCTTAAAACCCAGATCACACGGTTCAGCCTGTGCTCCAGGCTAGAGACGCCTGGGCGCTGTGAGCCACCACGGTCATCACCAGTGCAGCCCGAGAGAGTGTTGCTTTGTGTTCCCTCTGGCACACACTCCTGTGAGCCCTGGCCCTTCCTCTGGAGGATGCAGGGCTGTACGGGGCAGCTGGTGTAGGGGCAGATGTGGTGGGGCTAAGAATCCCCAGCAACTGAGAGTCTAGACCTCTTTTTTTTTTTTTTTTTTTTTAAAGACAGGGTCTTGTTCTGTCACCCAGGCTGGAATGCAGCGGTGTGATCTTGGCTCACTGCAACCTCCGCCTCTCAGGTTCAAGCCATTCTCTGCCTCAGCCTCCCAAGTAGCTGTGATTACAGGTGTGCACCACCACGCCCAGCTAATTTTTTGTACTTTTGGTAGAGATGGGGTTTTCCCAGGTTGGCCAGGCTGGTCTCAAACTCCTCCTGACCTCAGGTAATCCATCTGCCTCAGCCTCCAAGTGCTGGGATTACAGACATGAGCCACTGTGCCCAGCCTACCTCTTAAAGCAAAATCATGTGATCAAGTCTTCACTTGTTAGGGTAGAAACATGAATTGGTTTTATTTTTCTTCTAGTAATTGCCTCTGACTATGCTGAGGGGCAATGTATTCTAGTGGTTAAAATCCCAGACTCCTTGGGTTTATACCCTGGCTTTGCCATCTCCTAGCTGTGTGACTTTAGGCAAGTTGTTTAACCTCTCTGTGCCACCAATTTCCCATCTTCAACCTACGCCATCCAGCTTCCTGCAAAATTGGTCTAGCCTTCAGCTTCTTAAAGATAGGTTTCCCTCACCTTGCTGGCGGCTGCTCTAGAAAGGCTCAAGCCAAGCTTTTGTTCCACCCCTCACCCCGATCTGGAGCCCAAGCCTTTGACTTGCACAACAGTGGGTCTGCAAGCTGTGCCTTCTGCCCCTTGTCTCAGTCCTGCCATGGCTCACAGGCAGCACAGGACCACGCAAGTGAGTTTGCTGGCTGAGTAGATAGTGACCCAAGGAGCAAAGGGCAGCCCCCTCACCTTGGGTCATCCCAGTCTGTGTCAGGACTTCTCTGAAAGCCCTCTGCCCTTGGCTTTGGGGAGAGAAGGAAAAGCCTTCTGGAATGGTTGATGACCCTTTCTCTCTTCTCAATCTTATAATGAGAGGGGTGGGCGGGTCACTGTGCTGGTTCTGGACTGACACCTCCCCGCAAGCACACCTGGGGTGGTTGTGCCCACATCCCTGACAATACTCTGTGGCTCTTAGAACTTTAGAATGCAGAGCATTGAGCACCTTTTGTCCCTAGAATGGGTCTCAGCCACAATTTGAGAATAAAAAGTCCTCCCGGATCCCCTTGTCTGTTTATACCAGTGTCAGTTCTCTCCCACCTGCTTTGATCAAGCCCCTTGTCCTCACTGGGTCTCAGCTTCCTCTTCTGTAAAATGAGGGACTTGCTGGGGAGGTCTCTGAGCTTCCTCTGGGAACCTGCCCTGGGGGTAACCTGGGAGAAATCAGCCTGTGAGGACAAAGGGTCACTGATGACATCTGGGCCAGCCATTTATGCCCCAGACTCATCCATGTGAAGGTGCCTGCTGTTCTAGCTCCTCCAGCAGGTGCTATTAGCCCTGAGCTGGAATAGGACCCACCTCCAGAGGGTCTTGTGGCTGGGCTGCCACAGGAGGCAGAAAGGTGAGGCTCATCACAGGTGCCAGTCCCCATGGATGCTCATCCATGCCAGGTACTGGCACAATCCCAGGTCAGGGAGGGCTCTACCCAGTCTGGCTCAGGGTCAGTGGACTTACCACCTGAGCTGCCTGTGGAGGTGTTAAACAGAAGACCAAAGGAACATAACAGTTACATGGAAGGGCCTCAGGATGTCTTTGGGCATCCAGGTGCTGCTGATGGATACACCCAAGGTCTTGAGTCACCAGTGAAGGGTTTTCTTTTTTTTTTTTTTTATTTGAGATGGAGTCTCGCTCTGTCACCCAGGCTAAGGTGCAGCGGCACAATCTCGGCTCACTGCCTCCCGGGTTCAAGTGAGTTTTCTGCTCAGCCTCCTGGGTAACTGGGATTATAGGTGCCTGCCACCACACCCGGTTAATTAAAAAAAATTTTTTTTGGTAGAGATGGGGTTTCAATGTGTTGGCCAGGCTGGTTTCGAACTCCTGACCTCAAGTGATCCACCCACCTCTGCGTTCCAAAGTGCTGGGATTACAGGCATGAGCCACCACTCCCGGCCACCGGTGAAAGGTTTTCTGTACTCAGCTCTCCACCTCCACAGCCAGAGGGCATGGGACCTGGTGGGTTATTCTGTGTCCTGGGCCAGCCCAGCACCCTGGCCTATGCTCCTGGGTCTGGGTCCTCAGCGAGCTAATTCCTGCACCCAGACCATGGCATGGGCTGGCCCCCCTTTCCCAATACTTTTCCCCCTCATTTGTCTTGGCTTCCTCATCGAGCTTAAATGTCTGTTCTTCAGAGAGGCCTCCCTGACCCCCCAACACTCTGAAGGGGGGGTCCCCACTTGTCCCACGCCCAGTACCATCCTTTATAGCACTTCTCACTTTCTGGGATCACCTTTCTTTGTTCCATTGCTCAATGTCTGTGTCTCCCACTGAGGAGCATGGCTGCTTGGTTCATTGCTGTCTCCGTAGTGTCTGGCACATGGCAGACAGTCAGTGAACCCAGGACGGACCTGAGGTGCACGTGCTGCTTCCTGCGTGCCCACTGTGGCACCGTCTGGCTTTGGAATGTGTAGCCCACCAGAAACACTGGGGAAGGAAGGCTGGACAGCTCACAAAGGGCTTAGCTTTCAACTTAGCCAGTGGTGCCTCCCAGGCAGGGGAGGCAGGAGGATTTGCCTGTGTGGGGCTTCTGTAAGCTGAATACTCCAGCCATGCAGCAGAAGCCAGGTTAGGATTTCATCTCTCTTTGCATGTCGTTTGCATGGCTCAGCTCTGAGCTCTGTGCTTCCTCTTCTGGCTTCCTTGTCTGTTCCCAGATCCACAGAGCTGGACTGCAGCTTTCTCGGCATCCCTCTACAACCTGGCCTAACTGGCCAGTGAAGGGGTCTGCCCGGAGGGGGTGAATGCAGTGACATCCCTGAGGGCAGGGTCGATGATGACAGTGAATATAGCAGGACAGCACTTGTGTGCTGGAAGCTTACTCAGCATGTCTGCCGAAGTGTTTCATCTCCCCAAGAGCCCCAGGAGGTTAGCACCATCATCATCTCGTTTTACAGATAAGTCAACTGAAGTTTGGAAAAGTTAAAGAATTTGCCCAAGGTCACATGGCTAGCAAATATCAGAGTCCAGGTTTGAGTCTAAGCCTGCTGGATCCCAGAGCCAGGCTTAATTACTGAGCCAAATCACCTTCTGTGGCTTTGCCAGAGACCCGGGAGCCCTTATACATGACTAGGAAGCTGGGCTGGGCCTGCTGAAACGCTCCTGAAATTCCCACTTCAGTGGCCTTCCAGCTCAGCTAAGCAACCCTTGGTTTCTCCTTAATAGGATGAAGAAGGAGGGCAAGGAAGGTCTTTGAACAACAGGTGACATTGCCAAGCCTCAGGGGAAGGAAAGAAAAATGGCAAAAGTGGAGGTTAGGGCAGAAAAGAAATAGGTGCCTGTGACCCAGGCACCCAGTCAGAGAGAGCTTGCTCCAGGCATATCGAGGGAATTCATTCTCATCAGGAACACGCTCCCTGCCCCATTCCTGGGGGTCTGGGGAACACAGCCTTGGAAATTCAGAAAAAGTCCTCCAAGTGATTCTGATTTTCCCCTCAGGATCTTCCTGCCAAGCCCACTGGGGTCTGACCACTCCGTGGGTACTTGGTGGCATTCCCCACTACCCAGTGGGGAAGGCAGGTCCCTTTCCACCTCTCTGCTCCCATCCCTGACCCCTTACTTTTCACACCTCTCTCCTGCCACTCTGATGTGGCCCTCCAGATGCCGTTCCTGCCCGGGAGATAGCTGTAAGGCCCCCAGTGCTTTCCCACAGCACCTGAGCTATAGCTGGGCTGGGCTGATCGCGCCACACTGTGAGCACCCATTGTCTTTACTGGACCAGGTACTCTCCGGGAAAGGAGCTTGACGAGCTGACCGGTGTCTGTCCCCCATGCAGGCAATGACTCAGGATGCAGCCAGGGGCCACCACATGCACAGAGGACCGCATCCAGCATGCTCTGGAGCGCTGTCTGCACGGACTCAGCCTCAGCCGCCGCTCCACCTCCTGGTCAGGTAGGTCTGAGGGAGCCAGGGAGGCATCTGAGGATTCAGGAAAGCCTCAGGGGCCACGGTGGGCACTGGACCAGGCATGGAAGCAGGCAGATTCTAGTTCAAACCCTGTCTGTGTGACTTGGGCAAGTCCCTAGACTTCACCTGGCAGGTGCCCGGCACAGCACTTGATGTAGTCAGTCCTCAGTATCTGGCACATTCTCCCTTCTCCCACGGTATCTTCCTCATCCTACTCGGGGCTGCCTTTTGCTTCTGGAAGAATCCATTGAATCTGCTTAGAAAACTACAACTGCTGATTCTGAAAAAGCAGCTGGGAATTCACAGGCAGCTCTCCCCAGAATTCTCCTGTTTGTTTCTAGTTCCCCTATAGCTCTATCCTCCTCTTCTTTATAGAATAAGGGAAAACTCAGCAGAGCTTCAGAGAGCAGGAGGCCTCTATGTTTCCCAGCTCCCAGGACTGGGAAATAGGGTGTCTGCAGTCCCAGGCAGTCGTGTCTCTGAAGGCTGGAGCCTGGCTGTAATAATTCCTTATGCTTGTAGAGCTTTCTCACACCCCGTATCTCACTCGCCTCCCTAACTTCTCCATGAGTAGCCACCCAGTGCTCCTTGAACATACGGATCCCTCTCCACCTTTGCACTTGCTGCCTGGAACTCTTCCCTGGGAACTGCACATAGCTGGCTCCTTCTCATCTAGGTCTCAGCTCAAATGCCGCTTCTTCTGAGAGGCTGTCCCTGGCCTTTGGAATGAGGCAGACCTGGGTGAAAGCTATCTCCCACTGGATGTACAACCCTGTACAAGCCACTTACCCTCCCAGGACCCTGGCCCTACTTGCCTTGTCTGCAAAATGGGAATAATAATAAGAATCAGCTGGGCATGGTAGCTCAAGCCTGTAATCCCAGCCCTTTGGGAGGTGGAGGCGGGTGGATCACTTGAGGTCAGGAGTTCGAGACCAGCCTGCCCAACATGGCCAAACTCTGTCTTTATTAAAAATACAAAATATTAGCCACATGTGGTAGCAGGTGCCTGTAATCCCAGCTACTCTGGAGGCTGAGGCAAGAGAATGGCTTGAACCTGGGGAGTGGAGGTTGCAATGAGCCGAGATCAAGCTACTGCACTCCAGCCTGGGTGACAAGAATGAAATTCCATCTCAATAAATAAATAAATACATAAAAATAATGGAACCACTTTCCTGAAGAGACAGTGGGAGCCTCAATGAAGATAATGTATTCAGAGGCCTAGCACTGTATTGGCACATAGTAGGTGGTCAGTAAGTGGTAGTTTTCTTTCTTGCCTCCTACCCAGGTTTTGATGGAACCTAAGCTCATAGAGCTGGGGAGAGGGATATTGTTAAGCAAAAGAATGTAAAAATACCCAACTTTTGCAAATTCTACAACAACCTGTGACCACATGGACACATTGTTAGAAGCCTCCAGAACTTTGGAAGGAGCCTGTACGCATAAGCGGTCCTGGAACTTGAGCTCCACACACATACCAGTCCCTCCCTGCTCCCCTGCCCCAGGCTGTCTCTTTAATTTGTAGGGGTTTACCCTTGCTGACTGCAGGGAAACAAAGACTGACAAAATAAGAAAGCCTGGGGGAAGTTTCAGAGTGACAATGTGCTCATGGTAGCTTTTAAAATAGAACTAGTTCAGCTTCCCCTTCCTGGGCTCCCTGGCCAGTCCCGGGAAGCTCCATGGCTGCTGTGGACTCAGTCTTGCGTCTTGGGATGGAATTCACCGTGGCTCCTCTCTGTATTCTTCCAGCAATTTCTGCCTCTGTTCTAACCTCCCTGCAACTCATGGGTACCACTGTAGAAAGCCAGGGCAGGGGAGGTTTTGGGAGAAATGGTGCTCCCACAGGGAGCGGAGTCGTGGCGAGCTCATTGTCCTCTAAAGGTGATCCCGGCCCGCATCTCCAATCCCTGTGCCTCTTGCTTATGCAGGAACAGGGAACTTGTCATTATGTCTTGATGGGGCATGGTAGAGTCAAGTGTGGATCCAGCATCTTCTCCTGGATTCGCTTACTTTAGAAAGGAGTGTTCCAGTGCAATCCCACAGAAGAATGTTCCAGCATAAATGCCCCTTATCTACAGCGCCTGCCTGAGTGTGGCCCGTATAGACCAGGACTGACCCCTCTCCTCTCTCTCCTTTTCCAGCTGGGCTGTGTCTGAACTGCTGGAGCCTGCAGGAGCTGGTCAGCAGGGACCCGGGCCACTTCCTTATCCTCCTTGAGCGGATCCTGCAGAAGACCCGAGAGGTGAGGGACAGTCAGGAATGGAAGGGCAGAGCTGGGGTTGGCCCTGTAGAGTGGAGAAATAGGTCCCAGACAGCATCATTCCCGGGCACCTGGACCTCTGGAGGGGCTTGGCAAAGGCCCTGGGAACCTGTGAGTTCTGTGTTTTGGCAGTGCTTGCACATGAGGGGTTTCTAGGTAGGAGGGCACTCAGTAAGAACACATCATACACGAGCCAGGGTCCCGTGTTCAGCCACAGACATGACTTGTAAGTCCAGGTATTGACTAGGAAGGGAGAAGACACTTTACCCGATTCCCTTCCTCAAAAAGATCCATAAAAACAAAGACATGAAAGGGAAAACTCATCGGAAAGGTAAACTGAGGCCCCCTCTCATAGTTTAATCAATGGCTTTTATGACAATGAAGAGGGATTTAGTGTTTAGTGTTGAGCTGGGCTTGGGTTCCAGGATAGCCGTGAGTCCCAAAAGAGGATTTGGGCTTTTTAATAAGAAATTCTTTTAGTGTGTGTGTGTGTGTGTGTATTATTTTAAATACATGACTGAGTTGGAAAACATGTCACTTTCACTCTCAGTTACCTCTCCCTGTAAGAAGATGCCCAAGGTTACACCACTATTTACCTGGTACTTTTTACCCTCATCATAAGCCACCCAGCTTAGAACAGCTGAACCACCTCGGAAGTGCATAACATATAAACCCAAATGGAAAGTCTGGACCACCGTGGAGCAATATGGAAGGGTTTCATAGAAAGGTCTGACCCGTGAGGCATGGTAGACACATTGTCTATTAAGGGTAAAGAGAAGAAGAATTCTAAATCTGAGCCTACTGAGGTCATCCAGCACAGAAGACATGATGGGGCTTTCTCTGTGTCTCCAACTCCCACGAGTTCCAAAATGGGCCGAGAAACCTTCGGCATTTTGACGAATGATTTCTAAGTCATGTGCTGTGCACATGTATGCATGTGGTGTGGTAGGTTGTATTGGAGAGGCAGTCCACAAAAGGATAAATAGAATTTGTAAACAAATATGAAAATATGATAATGAAATAAATGCAAATTAAAACCATGAGGAGACAAACTTTGCCTAACAAATTAGCAAGGAAAAAAAAAAAGGTAAGGCCAGGTACAATGGCTTGTACCTGTAATCCCAGCACTTTGAGAGACTCGGGTGGGAGAAATGCTTGAACCCAGGAGTTCAAGACCAGCCTGGGTAACATAGCAAGACCTCATCTCTACAAAGAATACAAAAAGTCGCCAGTTGTGGTGGTGCACACCTGTAATCTCAGCTACTTGGGAGGAAGGCAGGAGTGCTTGGGCCCAGGAGGTCAAGGCTGTAGTGAGCCAAGATTGTGCCACTGCACTCCAGCCTGTGTGACAGAGCAAGACCATCTCTCTCTCTGTGTGTCTCTCTTTGTTTTGTTTTGTTTTTAAGATAAAATCCAATGCAGGAAGAGCATGGTGAAACTGGTACTTATATATATATATATATTATAAATGGCAAAATCCTTTTGGAAAGCAATGTAACAATATTTCTCAAAGGTCATAAAGGTCTATAAATATGTTGATAATCTTTGATCTGTTGACTCCACTTCTTGAACTCTTTTCTAGATAATCCAAATTATAGAAAAAGGAATGTGTGTAATGGTGTTCATTGCAAAATATGTAAAATGCCAAGAAAATAATCTTGAATGTCCACGATGAAACTAGTAAGTTATGGAGGTCTACCAGACAGAGTATAATGCAGCTAAAAATAATGGATATTATCCAAGGGCATAAACAAAATTTAACATATAATTGCATCAGTAAGATTTATTAAATGGTTTAGGGAAAATTGACTCAACATTTGGAAAAATATAGAGTGAGATCTCCAACTCACACCATACAGCAGGTGAAATTCTAGTTGCATTAAATATTTCTTTTTTTTTTTTTTTTTTTTTTTTTGAGAAAGAGTCTCAGCCTCCTGAGTAATTGGGATTACAGACGCACACCACCATGCCTGCCTCATTTTTTTATTTTTAGTACAGATGGGGTTTTGCCATGTTGGCCAGGCTGGTCTCGAACTCCTGGCCTCAAGTGATCTGCCTTCCTCGGCCTCTCAAAGTATTGGGATTATAGGCATAAGCCACCGTACCCAGCCTAAATATTTCAATTTCAGAAAATGAAGCTTCAAAAAAAAAAAAGATAATATATATGAATATTTACATGATCTTTGCATGTAAAAGCAAAAATCCATAGAGGAAAACTTAACACCTGTAATTTCTGTACATGAAAAATATCTATAAAATTAAAAGGCAATCAACTAACTGGAAAAAAATATTTATAACACAAATAACAGGTAAGTGTATAACAGAAGGGGGAAAAGGTAGTTTTAGAGACCATGTAGTAAAATAGAAATTTACTTATAATACTATATGTAAAATACATTAGGAGTTAAGTATACACACAGCTTATAGCTTTGCAGACACAGGAACAGAAAACCAAACACAGTATGTTCTCACTCATAAGTGGGAGTTGAACAATGAGAACACATGGATACAAGGAGGGGAACATCACACACCGGGGCCTGTCGGGGGGTGGTGGGCAAGGGGAGGGAGAACATTAGAACAAATACCTACTACACGTGGGGCTTAAAACCTAGATGTCCAGTTGATGCGTGCAGCAAGCCACCATTGGCACATGTGTACCTATGTAACAAACCTGCACGTTCTGTACATGTATCCCAGAACTTACAAAGAAAATACGTAGGGCAAAAGTGGTGTCAGGAGAGAGACATTGAAATACTAGCTGTGGTTGGGTTTGGGAGGGAAATTTTTTAGTGTTTTCGTTGACATCTACTTTCCAAATGTTTGTCATGTAATTACACCAGTTTTCACTTTAAAAAAAAGAATGAGAAAGAACTGCTGCATTCTGCCTCAGGGAGCCCCAGACCCCGTGAATGAGTCTCGCTCTCTGTCTCGTCCTCTCCACAGGTCCAGGAGAAGGGCACCTACGACCTGCTCACCCCTCTGGCCCTGCTCTTCTATTCTACCGTTCTTTGTGTAAGTCCAGGGTAGGCCAGGATGCGGGAGGCAAGGGAGGAGGAGGGAGAGCAACCTCTATCTGGGGCAGAGCCGTCACACCTCCGGAGATAAGCAGAGAGGGAAACTGTCAAGAATCAGCATGTGGAATGGCTTTCAACACTTACATGGCTTCAGAACAGCCACCGTGAGAGGCTTCCAGGGACTCCATGTGGTCACCATGGTGCCTGGCATCTGTGAGCTCCCATGAAAGAACTATTGTCACTGTTTACAAGCCACAAGAGATATTCTATGTCCACCTCGTTTTTCACCTCAGTGGTCAGTTTCACCCAATGTGATTGCCCCCAGTGGCACCAAATGTGTGCACTGACTGATTCCACCCTCAAAAAATAAACATTAACCTGTAATGAGGCTATTTAAGGAAAGATGGTTTAGGCATTGAAGACCATTATTTGTAACAAGAGGCAGCAATAGCACCATTTACCAATAAGGGGGCAGCCTTTTAGAGAGGCTCACTCAAGCATTGTGTAAAGCAAGTCCCTTCCAGTAGAGACACCCCGGGTGCCATCTTGCCCATCTGTAACTCACTCCCGGTGGGTAACTTCCAGTTCCTCCTGACCTTGTCCTGGGACACACTGCTGCCAGGAAAGGTGTGTCTTTTGTGGAATATTCCAGAAAGGGAGCAGAGGCTATTTGGGACTATCTGAGCCTTTTCTCACCTAGATCTCTCTGCTTGTTGCCCGCCTCCATCCTAGACACCGCACTTCCCACCAGACTCAGATCTCCTTCTGAAGGCAGCCAGCACCTACCACCGGTTCCTGACCTGGCCTGTTCCTTACTGCAGCATCTGCCAGGAGCTGCTCACTTTCATCGATGCTGAACTCAAGGCCCCAGGTAAGCATGGAGGCAGCTGGCATGGGGCCAAGGTTCACAAGGTCAGAATGCTTCCAGCTCTTCTGAAGCTGTTCTTTGTGACCCTCCTTATCTTGTATTCTTTGGTTCATCTCTGCCCATGCCTTGGTTCACAACCTTGGAGGCTCCTCTTCATGACACCGTCAAGCATCTGATGGTTGAATCTGATGGTTGAAAGTAAACATGGGAGGTAACTTGAGAAGGAATTCTTACGGGAAGCAGGAGCAGGCACTCAGGGCAAGGAGACCTCGCCACTTGGCCTGTGCCTCTGACCTGGTTGGTCAAGGGGTCTCCAAGTCTGCCCAGGTCAGACAGAGAAGCCCCCAGCATGGTCTCTGTGCCCCAGGAATGAATAGGGAGTTGCGTGCATGGGTTGATGCAGTTTTGGTCAGGGAAGGTGGTTGGTTCCAGGAATGATGGCCTCTGTGACAGGTGTGGACAAGACCTGGGACAGTTTTCATGTGTGGGGTGTGAAAAGCAGAAGTTCTTCAGAAATTGCAGGTGCTGTCATAGACATGAAAATGGTGTCTAAGGAAACTATGATAGTGCAGGAGAAAACATAGTCAAGTGTGATTTACTAAGTGGCTCAGCAAATCGGTACTCAAAGGAATAAAGTCACAAAAACATCTCAATAGATGCCTCTAAAATAGTTCATAAAACCCAACATCATTCCTGATATTCAACATATGGAAATGATTCCATACCAATATATGGAAATGATTACTCTAGAAGTGCTTTTAATATGGCAACAGCCCAAGGGAAAATCCTAGAGGCATTTTCTTTAGAGTCAATAATCTTCTCCCTTTGGCTTATAGGTTTTTTTGCCTATGCAAAAAGACAAAAATAAAGAATCCTTTCTCCTCTAAAGAAGAGGAATTTTAATTTGTTGGAGCTCAAACAGTTGCCTTCCTGTGAAGAATAAGAGAATCCCTGAACGAAGAACTGTCAGAACTAGAAAACAGGTAGTGAAGAGCTTTTTTATAAACCAGCATTCACCAGTAAGAAAACATAATGAGAAAACCCAATTTACAACAGCAATTAAAAATAAAAAATAAGCCAGACACAGTGGCTTACACCTGTAATCCCAGCACTTTGGGAGGCCAAGGCAGGGGGGATCACGAGGTCAGGAGATCGAGACCATCCTGGGCAACATGGTGAAACCCCATCTCAACTAAGATACCAAAAAATTATCTGGGTGTGGTGGTGTGCACCTATAGTCCTAGCTACTTGGGAGGCTGAAGCAGGGGAATTGCTAGAACCCGGGAGGCAGAGGTTGCAGTGAGCTGAGATCCCGCCACTGCACTCCAGCCTGTCTCAATATGAATAAATAAATAAATAAACAAATAATAAACAGTAAATAAATTTTAGAAAGCAAACTTTGCTGAAGAATGAATAACTGAAGAATCATATTGCTGGACTGAATCAATATTGTAATGAGACCAAGTGTTAGAAAAATAAACATAACCACAATCAAAATACCAAGATATTTTTAAAATTTATAAAATATATGTAAATAAACATCATATGTAAACATTTTACATATAAATTTATAAAGAAAATAAAATCTATTTGAAAGATTTATTTATGCACTTAGATATACTCATTCATATATTTTTAAAGGAAAGTAAGAAGAAAATATTTCCATTTTTGAAGGTACTATAGGGCTATAGTTATTAAAATAGTACACTATGATTCTAAGAGTAGGTAGATAATGGAACAAAATGTAATATCTAGAATCAGATTAAATACACAAAATTGTATTATATGACAAAGTAGCATCCTTAAATTATTGATGAAAAAAATCAGTTATTTCATAAATGATATCAGGATAATTGGTAGACCATAAAAAAAAATTGAGTTAGAATTCTATTTAAAAAGGCCAGGTGCTGTGGCTCATGCCTGTAATCTTAGCTCTTTGGGAAGCTGAAGTGGGCAGATCACCTGAGGTCAGGAGTTGGTAAAGAATCGGGGGCTGTGTTTGCTAAAGCATCAGAAAGAATACCCTTTCACTCAGCAATTCCATTCCTGAATTTTATCCTGATGAATTCCTATGGATGTACAAAGATGTAGCTACAAAGATGTTCATCAATGCATTATTGCTAATAATCAACTAATACCAAAAAACCTAAATATTGAACGTGGTCAAGTATACTGTGGCGAAGTCATTTGGTGGAAAGATATTGAATTAGCAAAAAGGATATTGTAGAAATAGGTACTGAGCTCAAAAGATGCTAAGTAACTAGTTGAGTGAAAAAGCACGCCCCCGCCCCCAATACTACGTATGTTATTTTTGTTTTCTCTTTCTAGTGTATACATGCACCAGGCCCTGTTTAGTACCAGCAGCATTTAATTCTCACCTTACACATTAAATACACACAGGATAGACGTACCGAATCTTATTCCCCAACAACTTACGGACCCTAGGAAGCTCAAGACTGAAGTTTGGCTTGTAAATTTCTTTGGAAGGGTTCATAACTTTCCTATCCAACCAGTCACCTGATCTGTCTGTGCCCCACCCAATCAGCTGATCTGCCTGCCCCCAGTCAGCTGTCTGTCATTACAAAGAGCAGAGCAGGTACAGCTAGGGTTTGGCCAACCCCCAAGTCTACCTATAACAAGGTCCTCACCTCATAGTAAGGACTTGGGTGGAGATTTAGGACATCAGGAAGACCCTTAGGAGGGGCTGGACCCTGAGAGGTGTCTGCCAACTCAGCTTCCCAAAGAAAGGAACAAACCAATTAAAGGAACAAACCCTAAAAGAACAAGCCAGTTTAAGGTCAAACTCCTTCATTCCCTCTCTCACTCCCTCCCAAAACAAACAGACCTGGATCTCTTCTGAGCTTCTTGCTGGTGACTGGAGTTCCTTTGCTAGGAGGCAATGCTTTCCTTCCTTTCTACAATGCTCAGAGAAAGAATTTAAAATCCAAATGTCCTGGCAGGGCCTTGGGTTTATACCAAAGACCTAAACCATTCTTTTTCTATTTTGAAAAGGATAAGAGAGTTGTGAGGTTGGGGGAGGGGATTACCTGTGGGGAGACCACTTCCCAATTTCAATAGAACCAGCTGTCTCTCCTCAGCTCAATGCACGCTATGCCTTGAGATATTTTCGCAGGCGGCTGGGTAGAAACTCTGTTCTGGGCAGCCCAGAAAGCAGATGTGGCATAGAGGGGCAGGCAATGGTGAGGCTCAGACCCAGGAATGATAAAATGTGAAGCCTGCAGCTTGTTGAAAAATGCTCTCATATGATTTTTAACAGGCATGCGGTAATCTTTTTGCCCAATTCCTGAGTCCCTGCCACCCCCAGTCAAGTGGGGAGAGGGCTAGAATGGAAGCCAGGAAACTCGAATGCTTGAAGGAGAGGCAGAATAACTTAGTGACGACTAGTCCTTGGGACCAGACCGTTGTGCTTTCAAATCCTGGGTCTGCTGCTCACTAACTGTGGGCCTTCAGGAAGACATTTAGCTTGTGAGCTTCAGTGTCCTCATCTGTAAAATGGGTGTATAGCAGTGCCTCTCTGTCAATGCAGTTAGTGAGGGTTAATGTTGGCCTAATTGATTTCACAGTGCTGGGGGCAGTAAGGGCTGCAGTGGTGTTAGCTTAGAAGGTAGGTCCTGGTAACATCACAGGGAGAAATGAGAAGGGATGCGGGGAGCTGGGCCCTCTGCCCGTGAAGTCTTAGGGACCCAGTTGCCATGGGAATGAATGAAACAGTTTATCCTGCTTTGATGTGGCTAGGTGGCAGAGGAAGTGGGCCTGTTATCAAGGCTGGGGGCCTCCCCCTGCTTCCTGACTCCACCTCCATACGATCACCCACTGCCTCAATGCTAGGGTGGCAGGAAACCTCACGTCACTGCCACAGGGTCCTGCCCACCACAGCCCTCTTGGGCTCAGCCCACATGTTTATTGAATATTTACTCTATGCCTGCATAGCTGTGCCAACCACAATACTTTCCTGCAAAGAATTTATCTGTCAACCTGGGGGATGACACGGGGCATCTTACGTGCAAACAGCTCTGCAAAGCACACAAACCTCAAGGATTGCATCTCACCTGCAGGGGAAGAAAGAAAAGTCATATTATTCTCATTATAAAATGGGAAATGATTTTGAGAAAATTAAGTTCATTATTTCTTGTCCAAGCTACAAAGTATAAAAGAGGGAACATGAACTCTAGTATGACAAAGACCTATAGTTCGTCGCTTACTAGCTGATGACCTTGGACAAGTTACTTAGGCTCTCTGAGCCTCCTGGTCAAAAGCAGGATTATACTTATCATTGATTATGATAAGGAATAGAACAAGAGTGATGCCAGGGTTGCTTAAGGCATATGAAGCACCTTCACAAGTTGGTCCCATCTAACCCTCAGAACATCTCCATGGGTAGTTACTTTTTGTTGCCAGGCTGGAGTGCAGTGGTGTGATCTTGACTCACTGCAACCTCTGCCTCCTGGGTTCAAGCAATTCTCCTGTCTCAGCCTCTTGAGTAGCTGAGATTACAAGTGCATACCACCACACACAGCTAATTTTTGTATTTTGAGTAGAGATGGGGTTTCAGTATGTTAGCCAGGATGGTCTCGATCTTTTGACCTTGTGATCTGCCCACCTTGGCCTCCCAAAGTGCTGGGATTACAGGCTTGAGCCACCACACCTGGCCAAGGGTAGTTACTACTATTTCCATTTTTCAGATGCTGAAACTGAAGGCCCAACATTTAAGTAACTTGCCTACGGTCACATAGCTGACAAGAGTTCTACCACTTGGACCCACATCTCTTTGATACCAAAAGTCATATTATATCCTTTTCACATTTGCATAAAGCTGTGTTTCTACCAAGAGGCACTGACAGATGGTTGCATGACCCTGGGTTGCCCAGGCTGTCTTTTTATAAGCACTCTCCCCGCTTGGGGAATTTCTCCTGCCCCTTTCCCTTTGGGATGCTTAATGTCTTCATACCCTTTGACCTCCTATCAAATGAGGAACAAACCTGGGTTAGGTCAGTTTTGCCTATCAGCTGGTGGCAGGTGAATTCAGAATGTTCTTCAGTGGTGATACATTTCTCTTGGGACATTACTGATCACAGACACATTTGCATTTTATACTTTTTGTCTCTGGTTATGGAATGAAAGTTTTAGACCTCTTGAAGGACGTCAAACATCACTGACTAGTAGATGGGGGAGATTTAGGGAAAAGAGTAGAGGGCAGGTGTTCCAGAAATCACAGGGTGTGATCAGTTAGGACTGAGGTGGCTGCCTATAGCAGACAGACCCAAACAACAATGCCTTAATCTCATGGAAGCTAGTTTTCTCTTACACACACACACACTCACTCTCTCTCTCTCTCTAAGACAGCAGGCCAATGTTGGCATGGTGGCCCCATGAACATCCTAGACCAGGCTTCTCTCATCTTTCTGCTTCGCCATCCTTAGCAAGAGGCACCATCTTCAAGGTTGCTTCATGGTCTAGGATGGCTGCTGGAGCGCCAGCCGTGATGTCCATATTCCAGTTAACAGAAAGAAGGAAGTGAGGGTGGTTGCACAAAAAGATCCACCTAACACATTCTGCAAGGGAGGTTGAGAAACTGACTTATCAACTGGGTACAACGCCCAGTGTCCCACTCATAAAGGAGGAGTGAATATTGAGTAGATGCCTAGAAGCCTCTGCTGCATATGACTTACTTGTAAGAGTAGCCCATTAGACCTGGATTGGTTCTGTTAGGGTGACTTTCACCAGCATGGTGAAAGGGTGGTATGGCAGGTCTCATCTCACTTTGTCCCCCGCAAGCCTGGTGGCTCTGCAAAGCTGGAGACCTCATCCAGCAGGTATTTCCGTGGGGTCACTGCGCTTGTTCAGAGCAGCATATATCTTGTGGTATCACTGACCTTTCATTCCGAGACTCACATCTCCTCTGCCTGAATAGAAGTCTGCCCAGTGGGTTCCTTCTCCCCTGTATTTCCCTCTTGGCTTCCTAGCCACATCCCTTCCCACCTTCCACCTCTCTGCTCCTGGACTCCCGGTAGCCAGGAATTTCAAGCCTCCCTTGCTGTGTCCTCTCCTTGTTTATTCACCTGAAAGCTGTGCTTCACCTTCCTGCCCAGGCCCTGCTGAGGCCCACAGCCATGAGTTCCCAATTCCTCCAGCCTCTCTGGAGTCCAGGACCCTGGAGATGGGGAGCAGGAAAAAGCTGCACATGGGTGAGGAGGGAAGTGTAAGAGAAACCCAGCTGTGGGGAGTGTTGTGCCTGGTGTCTGCTTCGGGGCATGATGTAGATCAGACTCAAACTGTCCACTGTGAGTTGATAATTGTCAGGGTCACCACCTGCAGGGGTCTGTCCTGCAGACCCTGACTTAACAACAAATGAATAAATTCACTCACAGAATACAGTGAAAGAGTGGGCTGGGGTGTTCGAGGCCACTGACAGATACTTGAGGATAGTTCTGTAAAGAGATAGCAGCTGCCAGCCACAACACGCTGACCTCACCAGCCTTTATTCAGCACACATTAAATGACAAAGGCTTTGAGTCAACACCACTAGAGGGTGAAGGTTAAAGGCCAGGTTCTGAGGCCTAAAGCAAACACCATTAGTGGGTAATATCCCTGGTTGACCTCCCCCCGAGAGAGCCATCCGGAATGAGTAAGGGTTAGTTTATAGGACCACAAGAGTAAACAAGTTAGTTAGGTAAACTCCTCACATTCCTTTGTTTCTACTCTAATTTATTTAACTAAGGGGACAAGGCTGCCTTCCGCCAAGTATTATAGTAAAAACCCTTAGGCCTTCCAAAAGGGTTTGTGTATATTCTCCGTAACTAAAATTCCTCCCACCAGCCTGACTGCATCCCCACAGATATTAATCATAGATGCTGGAGAACCAACCTGATATAGTCTCATTTGGGGGTTGCAGTGCAGTTGGGGCTGGGCCCTGCTTCCACCCTGTTGACTCTGTGGAATCTTGGTGTTCCCCTCTAAGAGGAAAGTGTCAGATGTGGTTGCTGCTTGCCTTCCTCAGGCCCATGTACCCACATCACCCTCAGCATGGACCTGTCTGTCAGTCTGTTGTTAATACCAGTGCTTGCTTGATGGCAGACATAGTGATTTTCATGGGTCCTGGATCTTCACAGTCAGCTGTACTGCGTAGAATGTCCACCTACTTGCAACTTTGAAAAGGAGTGGCAGCTTTGTTGGGCAAACAAGGCTCAATGGCAAAGGGTCTTGGACATCTGGGCCAGGAGCTGGACCTTCACTATGACTGTGTGCTGCCCACCCAACCCATTATTGGCCTGTATGGGGTGACTCTTCTTGATTTCCTACTTGCCAGGGCCTGATGTAGGAACAACCCAGGCAAGATTTTTGTTTAGCCTTTGGACTAATCTTGATCTAAGAAGCTAAACGCAGAAAGCTGTTCCCATCTCCTAAGGTGACCAAGGAAGGATGTGATCTAAGATGAAAGGCAGAGAGGTGTCTGTTGACCCAAGGTTCCCCCGTGCAGCTTCCCTGTTTGGGGAGTGGGGGGTGGAGTTAAGGGTCCTGTAACTGATATTGCACACCCTACTTAGCATTCATGGCCTCCCTGGAATCACCAGGTACCACTGTGAAAACCAAGCCCACACAGGATTCTAGGAGACATTTCCAACCTTACAGCACACACCAGCAAATGGGGACTTGGCAGTACAATTTCTAAGCCAGGCTCAAAGGGGTCTGTCTGTAAAAAGGTTTCTAGGATCAAAGCCTCCTTCACATTACACAGACTTTTCTAATTTGTTCCCAGCTCAGGGACTAGCCCACCAGTTAATTACCCCCCAGACCCCATACCCCATGCTAAGCAGGGGGGTCCATTACCAAGAGAAGCCGAGGAGGGGGTCTGACAGTGTTTTCAGGGTGAGGGCGGGAGTTTATTGGATCATCATAGGCTCCACTTGGGAACTGTTGGTACCTTGGGTATTCAGCACCAGCCAAGCAACTCTGAAAATGACTCTCTCTGGGTCAGGGTGTGCCAAAAGGCACAGGTACCCTCCTCAATTAAAGCAAGAGAATACATAGAACAATGGTCACATGGAGTTCACATAGCTCATACGAAGCAGCTTCTGGTTCCAACCATAGCACAATCCTAAAATGAGACTAAGGCACATGGATGTAGATGTTAGAAACTGCTCTTCATCCTAGAGACGAGAGGAGATGAAGGAGCTTCAAAAAGAAGGTTGTCAACAGTGCCGAGCACTCCAGAGCAAAAGTTCAGGTAGTATGATGATGAGGTTGCAACGCTGTGTTTGGGAACTTGGAAAACATTGCCAAGCTTCAGGAGAGCAGGGTCAGGAGGGTAGGAGGGTTTGGAAGCCAATGACTGAGGGTTTTGAAAGAAACCTGATGTAAAGGCAGAGTGATGTCACAGCCCACAGCTTCCTGAAGTGTGATTGCCTGGATGTCCTGGGTCAACAGAGGCAGAAGTGGCAGTGAAGAAATGGGGTTAGCGGGGTGTGGGTTACCTGTTAAAAACATTAAATAGTAAAAGAAGAGAGAAATAAGGTCAAGAGAAGATTTTGCGTGTCTGTCTGTTTTATGGTCAGGGAGTCGGGGGATATCTGTTTGCCTCTACTATGGTAACTACGGTATTATGCTGGGGTGGTTGGAGAGCAGGTGAGGATCTCTTCTCTGTAATGCATGTGAGTGGCCACCAGATGGTGCCCCAAGTCCTGATGATTATATCAGCCACTGTGTCAGGGACTTTACTGGCAAAATAGACATAACATTCACTTCTAAATATGCGATGATTACATAAAGTAAACATCACACAAAAGGCCAAAAATCAAATCAATTAGGTCCCAAGTTAGAAGAGCATTATATGGCAATTTTCTGCCTTTGACTAAAGGGAAATCACAGCCTTTCTATTTATAGCTGTCTTTAAACCCCCAGTTGGGATTTGCACTTCTGAGGGGATGTCCTGCAGGTTCCCAGCTCAGTCCCAGTTCAGGGTGGCCCTGCCCTCAATGGGGACTACCCTGGGCCTATTTCCAAGCTATGACAGGAAGGCAGCCCATCACGCCAAGTCCCAGCCCCGGCTCCGTGAGGGCATGAACTCACACTTGCTGTTTCATCTCCTCTTTATGGTGGACATAGAACTGAATAGACAGTGTAAAGCGATGAGTGTGCAGAACAGAGTCACGTTGCAAAAACCAGAAGAAAACCTTTGGTGTGTTACTTCTCAGCATTTCGAAGTCAGAGGAGATGGAGAGGGGGAAGGCCCAGGGAGGATGAGGGTATGGGCTGGGAGCGGAGCCTGGGATGCAATGCCTCCATGCAGGGAGGACGCCAGGCAAGACCACAATCCCCAGAGAGGACTTGGGACTGCAGGCAGAGATGGGGAGGTATGGGGGTTGAGGGGGGGCAGAATTCAAAACTCGCTGCCTGGCTAGAGCTGAGGCAAAGTGGATGGGCTGAGAGGTGGCTGGCAGAGCAGGAAGGCACCCAGGACCGGGAGAGGGGGCCACAGCAGGGACCCAGGAGTAGCCGGGCAGCATGAGATGCGGCAGCCTCCTGGGCCCAGGTTCTGCCTCCCACAATGCTCTGCTCTGCCTCCCAGTTGCTGAAGAGAGAAAATTGGAGGTGGTCGAGCCATGGTAGGGCCTGGGAATCATAGACTGTGAAAGGCCTCAGAGCCCACTGATCTCATCTGCCCTTCCTGGGAGAAACTGAGGCCCAGGGATAAAGCGACCTGCCCAAGGCTACACAGAACAGCTGGACTAGAACTCAGGCTTCCGACCTGGGCTCTCACCCTGCATCCCTTTCTCTCCAGCGAGGCTGCCTCCAAGCCTGGGGCCAGGACCTGGGCCGCAAGGAGAGTAGGAAGCTCTTAGGAAAGGCAGTCAGAGAGGCCACAGAAATACAGAGGACAGCGAGGCCCAGGACTGATTTTTGGTGTTGGAGGTGGAGATGGGGATGTGGCTCGTGAGGTGTAAAAGGATGCACAGAAGCCAACTGCTAGGCACGCTGGAGGGTCCACAGAGCAGCTCCTCCCCAGGTCCTCCTGAGCTCCATCTGGGAACTTCCAACCTGATTGTCTAGTGCCTGCTCTCCATGAGGCACAAGGAGGATGCTGAAGAAACTGACCAGCCCGTGAACTATTTTCTTATTGGCCCACAGGGATCTCCTACCAGAGGCTGGTGAGGGCTGAGCAGGGTCTGCCCATCAGGAGTCACCGCAGCTCCACCGTGTGAGTGCTCTTGGGGGATGGAGAAACGGGGGAGGGCATTTGGGACCTCTGCACTGTTCCACCTTCACCCTACCCTCCCCAAACATCCAATGCCCTCACTCGCCCCATCCACCCCAGCCAGCAACAAACAGCCTTCCAGGGAACTGGGAACCCCTGGCACTGCTGGTGACATTTTGTGTCCAGGTTTGTTTTTCTAGGCTGAGGGTCTTTCACCAGATTCTTAAAGAGGTCTGCATCCATTGTGCCAGGTGTTAGGCACACAGTTCCCCCACTTGATCCATTCTTTTCAGATGAGGAACTGGAGGTCAGAGAGGCTAAGCAATTTCCCCAAGTCCACACAGCAAGGGTCTGAGCCAGGATTTAACCCTCAGGCTTACTCAGAAGCCCATGAGACTTTCCACAGTCTCTTTCTGCCTGTTATTAAAACAGTGTTTCCAAACTTTTTGACCAGGACCTACAAGAAAAATACAGCCTGGTACGGGTACACACACACACACCCTGAAAAGAAACGTATCCCTACGACATAGGATGAGCTCTACTCTATTCTGTTTCATTTAAGAAACAAACTCGACTCCCCAGATGATTTCATGACCCACTCCTGGGTCATGACCTGCAGTTTGAAAAGCACTAGACAGCGGGGGAGTGCCCATTCGGAGGACCCTCTGCAGGACTCGAAGAGTTGGGAGCCCAGGGACCCTAGCCTTCACCAGCTCAGAAATTATAGGTCCCCCCGGCCCTCCCCATTCCCAGCCCTGGGGTTCACTTCCCACTCACTCCCCTGAGCAACACCTCGTCTTTCCTCTAGGTAAAAACAAAATGATGAATGTTGAGAGAGAAGGAAAGGATGCTGAAACGTAGTTTACTAAGTAAATAAGGTGCTTCTGGTGGGCTGGGGCAGGTGGGCTGAAGAATCAATCATCAACACCTTTTAGTCCCTTACTAGGACTCCAGGCAGCATTCTTTTTTTTTTTTTTTTTTTTTTTACGGAGTTTCACTCTTGTTGCCCAGGCTGGAGTGCAATGGCACAATCTCGGCTCACCGCAACCTCTGCTTCCCGGATTCAAGCAATTCTCCTGCCTCAGCCTCCCGAGTACCTGGGATTACAGGCATGCGCCACCATGCCTGGCTAATTTTGTATTTTTACTAGAGACAGGGTTTCTCCATGTTGGTCAGGCTGGTCTCGAACTCATGACCTCAGGTGATCTGCCCACCTTGGCCTCTCAAAGTGCTGCCTGGCCTTTTTGGTTTGTTTTGTTTTGAGATGGAGTCTTGCTCTGTTGCCCAGGCACCATTCTAAGCATGGTTACGTGTGCTGACTCATTTAATCCTCACGTTAACCCTGTGAGAAAAGGATTTTTCACATAAGGGAAGCGAGCCACCAAGAGATTTGTAGAAAGAGCTTAACATTGAGAGATGGTCTCACTTTCATTATCTACAAATTGAGTGATGATAAGCTCTTTGGCAGAGAAATTACGTGAGCTGGTGAGGGCGGGGCTCTGCTGGGCTCGTCCTGCACATGGCGGTGCTTAGCACATGTCTGTGGAAGGAAGGATCCAGCACTTAGAAAGGGAGAGTGTTATTAGCAAGGGAGAAGGTTATAGCAAGGGAGAGGCTTATAGCAAGGGTGGGCTTATGTAAGCCCACCTCCTTTTTCTTTTCCCTTTTCTTTTTTTTGGTGGAGTCTTGCTCTGTCGCCAGGTTGGAGTGCAATGGTGTGATCTCGGCTCACTGCAACCTCTGCCTTCCGGGTTCAAGCGATTCTCCTGCCTCAGCCTCTTGAGTAGCTGGAACTACAGGCACACGCCACCATGCCCAGCTTTTTGTGTTTTTAGTAGATACAGGATTTCACCATGTTGGCCAGAATGGTCTCGACTTTTTGACCTCCTGATCTGCCTGCCTTGGCCTCCCAAAGTGCTGGGATGACAGGCGGGAGCCACCACACGCAGCTGCCCACCTCCTTTTTCTTTCTTAGAGAAATCAAAGTTTCTAACAAAGTGATGGGAATTTTGACAAGAGACCAGTGCTGTCTCTGCCCTGTCCCCAGGCACCGACGTCCACAGAGCCTGGAGGGAATGCTGCCTGCACGGTGCTCCTGTGCACTGGGTTAAAATGCAGTGTGGAATTGAGAGAGTGAGAGACATCACATGCAGTTCATACTAAAGCATGTATGGATACAAAGCCGTGATGGCCTGAATCTGCTTTGAGGTCATGTAGTGATGGAGGGGTTGGCATGGGGGAAGTGAGAACAGCCATGTGTTGTGAACTGTAAACAGAGTGATCAGCTCCTCAGAGCCACAATTCTTTTAACGGGGATATGTTTGAAAGTTTCCATGATAAAGAAATTGAAACACTGGCACTAAGAGGGAATGTGAGTGTCCCTCAGGAAGGGAGGTAGCAGTGGCTGGGCACACACTCTCCTCCCTGCCAATGCCAGCCCGTATCATGGCTTTGGGCTGATGAGAAAAGGTGTCCCCCATGAGCGGAGGAAGAAGATGAACTCTGACTTGGCACCCCCTCCCCTAGGCAAATGTGGCCCCACACCACAAGCAATGTCAGGCCCCGCTCGCCCCAGACCACACAGCACCATGCCATGTTGCTGCCCAGCTCCCCCTGAAAACTGATTGATTGATTGATTGGCTTCAAGTCACCTTGCCTAAAATATAATCCTCATCTGAGTAATCTTGCATTCACTCAGTTGTCCCATAGGAAAAAGATGTTTATATACAAATTAAGTACATTTACTTTTTTAAAGATGAAGTTCCGTTTTGAAAAGATCTTTGAAAGCACCAAGCTGGAAAATGCTCAGCAGCAAACCCCAAGCTTTTCCCTGGGAACCCGGGCCCTGCAGCTGCTGCCTCTGTCCTGGCCTCCCCTGGCCACCTCCTCGAGCTCTGCCTGGGCTGGTGGAGGCCCTGGCCTCGGTGGAGCTGAGCACCAGCAGGCATGAGGTGGGTGGCTGCACCCCGGCATCCTGCCCACCCCCAGGTGCCATAGCCGGTCCCCTGTATCCCCAGCACCGTGCTGCTACTGAACCCAGTGGAAGTGCAGGCCGAGTTCCTCACTGTAGCCAATAAGCTGAGCGCCCCTGGACACTCACCTCACAGCGCCTACACCACCCTGCTCCTGCACGCCTTCCAGGCCACCTTTGGGGCGCACTGTGACGTCCCGGGCCTGCACTGCAGGCTGCAGGTATGTACCTGGGACCTGGGGCTCTGGTGGGGCACCTCTCCGGAGAGGTAGAGCCCCCGCCCTGCTTCATCTCAGCCACCATTCCCAGGGTATACAAGTCTCCTGCACCCCAAGCGACATGGCAGGGTGGTGGCTGGAAGGCTGGCGTCCTTGAGGGTGGTTTCTGGTGTGCCAGATCCTGACCAGTGGGGCTGAACGCTGATTACTAGTGCCTTAGAAGATGGCATATGCCATAGGAACAAGAATGAGCTTTGGGCTGAAGACCTGGCATCTAGGCCTGGCTCTGTCACAGGTTGGCTGTGTCACCCTGCACAGCTCCCTCTCCTCTCTGGGATACAGTGAGGAACTCTGAAGTCCCCTCTAACTGCAGTGCCATGGCTCTGGTCCTTTCTCTCCTGACCATTTCCTGAGAATGGAAGGGCAGGGAGAGGCCTAGCTGTCTGGCCAGCTATGGGTAGGAGATGGGCAACGAGGCTGGGAGGGGACAGATCACTGCCTCCCTCAGTAAGAAGCTAGGAGCTGAAACAGGTGGGCAGCTAGTTCATGGTCCAGGAGCAAAGCCCATCTCCTCCTGGGGTTTCAGGCCAAGACCCTGGCAGAGCTTGAGGACATCTTCACGGAGACCGCAGAGGCACAGGAGCTGGCATCTGGCATCAGGGATGCCACAGAGGCCCGGCGGTGGCTCAGGACCAAGCTGCAGGCGGTGGGAGAAAAAGCCGGCTTCCCTGGGGTGTTAGGTGAGGCTCTTGGGAGAGGGGGCACATTCCCCATGGCCTATTCTAGCTCCCAAGGTGCGCAATTCAGGCGGGCCTGGTGGCTCTGCTTCACACAGTCACTCAGGGACTCAGCTTCTTCAGCATCTCTCTGCTCCACCATCCCCTAGGGTGTCATTCCTATCTATAGGGACAGGGTGGGGGTGTCATCATGGTGGCAGCTTGTGGGAAGAGAAAAAAAGTGCTTACTAGGCCAAAGGCTGGGCTTTTCTACTGAAGGTGATGCAGAAGCTGGGCACATCGCTTCCCCACACGTTCCTCTGAGCCCGCCTTGGTCACGTGGCCACATCTTGCCCCAGAGGAGCCTGGGAAACCTCCTCTCTACAACTCTGTTACCCTAGAAGGGAGCACAGATTTTGAGGAGCAATTAGCAGTCCCTGTTACAATATTCCTCATGAAAACCTTCTGGGCTAGTACTACTATTCTCCCATGGGAGCATTGTAAAATAAGGCTCAGAGCTTGTGGCTTGGCCACATTCGCAGAGCTCATAAAGGGCATGGTGTCTACATGGTGTGCTTGAAGGAAGGGCCCTCTGGCCGGGAGCCCAGCACCCTAGCTCTAACTCAGCTTCAGCCCATCCAGCTACGTGTCCTTGTGCCAATCCTTCCCCAACTCCAGTCTATTCTCCAAGGCAATGGGACTGCACTGGCCAATCGCCAAGGTCTCTTCCCAGCCCTCTTTTCCTAACCACCCTGTTCTTACAGACACTGCAAAGCCAGGGAAGCTCCATACCATCCCCATCCCTGTCGCCCGGTGCTACACCTACAGCTGGAACCAGGACAGCTTTGGTAAGGAGCTGGGGTCCTGGTGACGCCCATGCCCCATACTGTCTGCCCAGCTCCCACCCCTGTCCCCAAAGCTCTCCCACCTGAGCAGGCTCTAAGCAGAGCAGGGGACAGTGCTAGGAGTCCTGGGCTGGCCCTGAGTCTTTCTGCTGTCTCCCCTCCAGAGGGAATGCAGGAAGGGATTCAGGGGCCCAGACACCCAGACAGTGCTGGCCTTGCTTCCCTGCAGACATCCTGCAGGAAATCCTGCTCAAGGAACAGGAGCTGCTCCAGCCAGGGATCCTGGGAGATGATGAAGAGGAGGAAGAGGAAGAGGAGGAGGACTTGGAAACTGATGGCCATTGTGCCGAGAGGGACTCCCTGCTCTCCACCAGCTCTTTGGCGTCCCATGACTCCACCCTGTCCCTTGCATCCTCCCAGGCCTTAGGGCCAGCCCTGTCACGCCAGCTGCTGACGTCCTTTGTCTCAGGCCTCTCGGATGGCATGGACAGCGGCTATGTGGAGGACAGTGAGGAGAGCTCCTCCGAGTGGCCCAGGAGGCGTAGCAGCCAGGAACACCGCAGCCACCGCAGGCCTGGGCAGAAGTTCAACAGGATCTATAAACTCTTCAAGAGCACCAGCCAGCTGGTACTGCGGAGGGACTCTCGGAGCCTGGAGGGCAGCCCGGACACGGCCCTGCCCCTGCGGCGGGCAGGGAGCCTCTGCAGCCCCCTGGATGAACCAGCACCGCCCCCTTCCCGGGCACAGCGCTCTCGCTCTCTGCCCCAGCCCAAACTCAGTACGCAGCTGCCCAGCTGGCTTCTGGCCCCCGCTTCACGCCACCAGCGCCGCCGCCCCTTCCTGAGTGGGGACGAGGATCCCAAGGCTTCCACGCTACGGGTTGTGGTCTTTGGCTCAGATCGGATTTCAGGGAAGGTGGCTCGGGCGTATAGCAACCTTCGGTAAGAGCCATAATGGGGGCAATGCTCTGCCCTGGGTAACAGGGTTGTTATGCCGGTGGAATCGGAGGCCTGAGGTTCAGGACCCCAGAGGAACCAAAAGTTCCTTTCTCTCTCTTTTTTTTTTTTGAGACAGTCTTGCTCTGTTGCCCAGGCTGGAGTGCAGTGGCACAATCTTGGTTCACTGCAGCCTCTGCCTCCCGGGTTCAAGCAATTCTCCTGCCTCAGCCTCCTGAGTAGCTAGGACTACAGGCACATGCCACCATGCCCAGCTAATTTTTGTATTTTTAGTAGAGACAGGGTTTCACCATGTTGCCCAGGCTGGTCTCGAACTCCTGACCTTGTGATCCACCCACCACAGTCTCCCAAAGTGCTGGGATTACAGGCATGAGCCACCCACCTCGGCCTCCCAAAGTGCTGATTACAGGCATGAGGCTGCCGCACCTGGCCCCCTTCTCACCATCTTCTTCTTACCAGGCGGCTGGAGAACAATCGCCCACTCCTCACACGGTTCTTCAAACTTCAGTTCTTCTACGTGCCTGTGAAGCGAAGCCACGGGGCCAGCCCTGGTACCTGTCCACCCCCTCGGAGCCAGACACCCTCACCCCCGACAGACTGCCCTAGGCACTCCAGCCCTGGAGTACGTTCCCAGCCCTGGGCTAGTGGGGTGGGAAAGAGTTCTGGCTACCTGAAGGAAGCCAATTGGAAGTCATGGAATGCAATCCCTTGTATTGATGAGGCACCTCCCCCTGCCTGGCTCCGCTCCCTGCACTTGGACATGACATATTGCCATATGACAAAGGCTGAAAACTGTCATACTTCCCCAAGGGCAGGGAGAAGCTCGGCTTGGGGCTGCAGGTACCATTCAAAGCCCTGGAGCGAGGATGGGCAGGCCTCCTGGGGAGCTGGGAATGACCCCTGTCGCTTGCCCTAGGAGCTGGGCACGGCCCCATGGGAGGAGAGCACCAATGACATCTCCCACTACCTCGGCATGCTGGACCCCTGGTATGAGCGCAATGTGCTGGGCCTCATGCACCTGCCCCCTGAAGTCTTGTGCCAGGTAAGTGGCCCCTGGGGTTGGGGAACAGGGCCCACTGGCTGTAGTCACCCAGCCTCATTTAGAGGGCTCTGGGTTTAGGGAATCCAGCTTGAGGCTCCCATGGGCTCTCTTGGAAAAGGGCAGGGAGTGTCAGTGAGAAGCAGGGTTGAGCCTGAACTCAGGACACTGAGGGCAAGAGCTGGGGTCACCGCAGTGACAGAGGAGGGCCATCAGAAGGGTCTGGGGGACCTCAGATTTCAGCCCCCTTCCTCAATGCCCGGCCTTGTCCAGCTAAGCAGAAGCCTCCCCCGGAGGCCGGTGGGTCAGGCGATGGGTAGGGAGGCTGGGCGCCTGCCCTCCCCTGTTTCCTGCTTCCTCCTCGCCAGCTCCCCCTGGCTGGCTGTCTCTGTGTCTGTCTTCTCTCTTCCTCTCTTATTCTTGCTCCTTCCTGCCCTCTATCCACCCACCCCACTTACGTGGCTGCCCCTTCCCTCTGGCTACAGCAGCCCCTGAAGGCTGAAGCCCAGACCCTGGAGGGCTCCCCCACCCAGTTGCCCATCCTGGCCGACATGCTACTCTACTACTGCCGCTTTGCCGCCAGGCCGGTGCTGCTGCAAGTCTATCAGACCGAGGTAAGGCTGCCCTGCCCTGCGCCACCTCTTCCCCACCTGCCGGGGCTGCAGGTCCCCACCCCTGCCCCCCGGGCAGCCAGAAGCTCTATGCTGGAGGTGCCGAATAGGCCCCCAGGAGGTTCACACTGATGTACATGCTCCTGTCCTCTCCAGCTGACCTTCATCACTGGGGAGAAGACGACAGAGATCTTCATCCACTCCTTGGAGCTGGGTCACTCGGCTGCCACACGTGCCATCAAGGCTTCGGGTGGGTACTGCCTGAGCCCAGGCGGGCGGGGAGGCGGGGCCTGGGACTCAGAGCTCTGGGGAGGTGGGGTTACCTGGGAGGCAGGGCCATGGGGAGGCGGGGTTACCCAGGAGGTGGGGCCCTGGGGAGGCGGGGTTACCCAGGAGGCGGGGCCATGGGGAGGCAGCGTTACTGGGAGGCGGAGATGTGGGAAGGTGGGGTTACAGGGGGCGGGGCCCTGGGGAGGCAGGATTACCCAGGAGGCGGGGCCCTGGGGAGGCGGGACCCTAAGAAGGTGTGGTCACAGAGGAGATGGGGCCCTGGAGTGACGGGGTTACTGGGGGTGGGGGGGTGGGGGTGGAGCCCCCTGGAGGAAGGTGGAGCCAGAGAGAGGCAGGGCCTCAGTGAGGCAGATCCCTAGGGAGTCAAGGTCAGTGTGGTGGGGGATAGGGAGGTAAGGCCGGGGGAGGCAAGGCTACTGCGTTAGTGAGGAGCCTGGGAAGCCAGAGGGAGTGAAAGGTCTCTCTGTGTATGGCACAGGTCCTGGCAGCAAGCGGCTGGGCATTGATGGCGACCGAGAGGCTGTTCCTCTAACACTACAGATTATTTACAGCAAGGTAAGACCCATGCAGGGGCTCCTTCCCTCCGGGATCTGCTGCTGATCCTTCTCCCGCCAGAGCCTGGGCCCAGAGCTGGAAGGCCACAGCAGGCTCTCCTGGATGCTGAGAGAAGCAGAGAGGGGAGGGAGTGGATATCTCTGTGCCCCTTGGCCTCCAAATCCTCTCTCCTACCATGTTCTCTGCCCCCACCTGAATGCACTTAGCAACTGCCCAGGGGTAGGAGTCTGCTGGGCCTGGCTACAGGGCTAGGGCTGAGAGGGGGCAAGGGAAGTCTTCCAGAGGCACTTAAGAGAGAAGCCAGGGTCTCGCGGGGGGCCAGTGTGCCTGGCAGGCCGCATGCAAGGTGGGATCGGTGTGAGACAGGAGTGAGGAGAGTTGTTGGCAGGCAGAGGGCTGTCCATGACATGCCAGAAGACATGATTCTCTGAGCAGGTTGCATCCCAAAGTCCAGGTTGAGGGAAGCTTGGCCTCACAGGTGGGCTCCTTCCTTCCTGCCTCCTTCCTTTTCTTCCTTCAGCCTTTTCAAAGACATCCTTTAGCACCTGCTCATGCCACCTCTGTGCTGGGCAGGGGGAAAGAGGGGTTAAGCAGGGAAGGATAGGCCTCATTTTAGCTTGTCTAGAGGAGGGAGACAGACAAGAAACAAGGAAACAAAGAAATAGCCAAGATAATTTCAGAGAGTGGCGAGTGGTGACAAGGCAATAAAACAGAGAATGGACAGTGGCGTTGGGGCTGTGGTGCATTTGGCAGTGAAGGAGGTGAGCAGGAGGAACCGACACTCACTGCAGCCACGTGCCAGGTACTTGCTAGACATCTTCTACAGCCCAGGCACTGTTCTAGGCCCTGGAGTGTTCCTAAGAGTGAACAAAGGACAGACCCCGGAGTGGGTTGTAGGCATTGGTTAGATGATGCACAAGATGTAAAATTACAACTGTGACACATGGATGAAGGAGAGGGACATGGGATGTTCCTAAGCGGCAAATTTAACAGGAGAGTTAGTAGTGAAGGCTTCCTTGAGAAGGGACATTGAGTTGATATTGGAAGGAAAACCAGGAGTTAATTAGGCTGAGAAGAGAGGTGAGTGCTCTCACAGCAGCAGGAACTGCATGTGCAAAGGCCCTATGGTGGGAGGGAGTGTGAACACCTCAAAGCACATGGAAACAAGATCCCACATGCTGGAGCAGATAGCCAGTGGGAACATGATGCCAAGGTGAGGCTAAAGAAATGGGGGGGACCAGCATACCAAGAGCCTTGATTGCAATGAAAGAATTTTATCCTGGTCCTAAGTGCAGTGGATATTCATTAGGGGGCTTATGTTTGTGGTGGGGGTGAGAATGCCTGTGACATGATCAGATCTGAGGCTTAGGAGCTCCCTCTGGCAGCTCTGTGGAGGAGAGATCGGAAGGGTCCCCAGGCGATGCAGGAAGGCCAGTTAGGAGGCTCTTGCCATGGTCCAGAAGAGAAATGAAGGCAGCAGCCTGTACTAGGGTAGTGGTGGAAGAGCTGGAAAGGAATGGGAGACAGATGTGAGTAATCAGCAGGGCTCAGGGATGGCTTAGAAAAGGAGAGGCTAGACTCTTGGAGTCACTCCTCTGTGACTGGCAGCACCATCTTCTCAGGTGAGGACCACAGGAAGAGGCTCGGGTCCAGTTGGAGAAGATCCTGAGTTTGGGTTGGGATATATTATTGAGGTTGAGAGGCCCTGAGAGATGTAAGGAAACAGTGAGAATAGGCATCTGGCTGAACAGGCCTGACTTTGCAGGAAATAATACGAAGATGGGTGGAGAGCTGCTAGTGGAAAAAGGGCATGAAGGAGACTCCTAAAGGGGGAAGCAGGGAGTACAAAGAGCAGAGGACCAAGGGGAGAGTCTTGAGCCCTTCATGATGTAATGGTGGGCAGGGGGTGGTGATCTAGCAAAGCAGAGATGTGGGGATTCAGTCAGGCTGGTGGGAGGAATTTTAGTTTTAGAAAATATACACAAACCCTTCGGAAGGCTTAAGAGTTTTTACTATAATACTTGGTTGAAGGCAGCCTTGTCCCCTTAATAAATAAGAGTAGAATCAAAGGAATGTGAGGAGTTTACCTAACTAACTTGTTTACTCTTGTGGTCCTATAAACTAACCCTTACTCATTCTGGATGGCTCTCTCGGCGGGAGGTCAACCAGGGATATTACCCACTAATGTTGTTTGCTTTAGGCCTCAGAACCTGGCCTTTAACCTTCACCCTTTAGTGGTGTTGACTCAAAGCCTTTGTCATTTAATGTGTGCTGAATAAAGGCTGGTGAGGTCAGCGTGTCATGGCCGGTGGCTGCTATCTCTTTACAGCACTCTCCTAGAGTGTCTGTGAGTGGCCATGGACACCCCAGCCCACTCTCACTGTATTCTGTGTCTGAGTGGATTTATTCATCCTTTGTTGAGTCAGGGTGTGCAGGACAGACCCCTGCAGGTGGTGGCCCTGACACAGAGAGACACTAGCCAGGCAGGCACTAGGAAAACCAGGAGGGCGCCATCGCCAAAGCCCAGGAGAGGTTTTCAAGGAGGGGAGAGTAGTGAACTACTAGGTCAAGTAAGCCGAGGACCAGGAAGTGTTCTTGGGTTTACCAACATGGAAGTCCCTGATGACAGAGACATTCACACAAGGACCTGAAGAGAGAGTTCGGGTGTAGCTCTGCCAGAAACAACATTCCTGTGGGCCTATCCCTTCCTCACTCTGGGCTCGGCAGGAGAACCTCAAGACCACCCCTGCAGGAGCTCTCAGCTCTTGTACGTTTCAACCTGGTTACTTAGGCTGCTGACTCCTAGACCAAGCCAGTGACCTGAGCTCCTCCCTGGGGTCATGCAGGTCTATCCAGGGTGGTACAGGAGCCCTGGTGAATAAGAGAGCACTTTCTGGGATGTGCTGACTAGAGGCAGTGCCCTGTCACTGGTGGGCCTTCAAAGAGAAGGCGGCAGGCTCGGGGGGGGCCTCTGGACTCAGAGGGTCTGGCTATGCTGCATTTCCAGGGGGCCATCAGTGGACGAAGTCGCTGGAGCAACCTGGAGAAGGTCTGTACCTCCGTGAACCTCAACAAGGCCTGCCGGAAGCAGGAAGAGCTGGGTGAGTGGGGTGGGCAGGGTGGGGACATGGCAGAGAGGTGCTCTGAGCCTGGCCTGAGTGCCCCTGCCCTTCAGATTCTAGCATGGAGGCCCTGACGCTAAACCTGACAGAAGTGGTGAAAAGGCAGAACTCCAAATCCAAGAAAGGCTTTAACCAGGTACGGGCTTCCCTATCCTTCCAGCCACATCCTCGAGATTTACTAGAGCATGCAGGTGCGTATGTGTGCACATATGTACGTGTGTGCATGTGACATGTGCATGTGTGTACACACATGAATGTGTGTGTGTGAGAAAGGAGAGGTGGGAGAGGCAGGGTGGGGGTGTGATTTGGGGATATGCACAGGTGTGGCGTGTCGGGGAGGGAGGGGTACCTTATGAGAGGACATGTGTATGTGGAAAAGTTGTGGAGTGGGTGCCAGGAAAGTCCTAAGACCCACAGGCCAAAGAAAGCAGGCTCTGCATCAGGGAACCTCGGGCTCTCCCAGTGAAGACAGGAGGTAGGGCAGAGCCTCCTCAGGGGGCACCTGCTTCTTTCAGATGCTGGAGAGGAGGCAGGGACTGATGGAGGCCTCAGTCTCCCTCTCCTAACCTGGCCATTAACCCTGGAGAGAGGTCAGACAAACCCTGCTCTCCCACACCCCCAGAAGCAGATGGGCAATTCTCAGAGAAGGAACTGCTGAGGGCTGGTGCTGTGGCCTGGCCAGAGCTTCGGGGCTGACCTGGGCCTTCTTTTCAGATTAGCACATCGCAGATCAAAGTGGACAAGGTGCAAATCATCGGCTCCAACAGCTGCCCCTTTGCTGTGTGCCTGGACCAGGATGAGAGAAAGATCCTGCAGAGTGTAGTCAGGTAGGAAAGGGGGGTCCCAGGGAGGGGAGCAGTTTCTGCTCCCACCAACCCAGAGGCCTGGAAGGAGCTGGAGGGATTGGGGCCAGCCCTGATTCCTGGCCCCTGCTCTGACCCACAGGTGTGAGGTCTCACCCTGCTACAAGCCGGAAAAGAGTGACCTCTCCTCACCACCCCAGAGGCCCCCTGACCTGCCGGCCCAGGCCACGCCTGATCTCTGCTCCCTTCTCTGCCTGCCCATCATGACTTTCAGCGGAGCTCTGCCCTAGTAGGGGCCCAGCACCAGACTGGACCGTAGCCCTGGGCAACCTTCTCTGCAACCCCTCCGGAACAGTCCCTCTCTGTGGAGAACTGAATGGCCCTGTGCAGAGCCAGGGTCCTATTGTGGGTCCCACCACGAGCAGGGGCTGGGAGTAGAGGGTTTCTGGGGCCTCAGTGTTCAGGGGAAAGAACAGATATCAGGGAGAGAAGGGCAAGACCCCACAGCCTCTCAGATTCCTCACAGTAGAAGGAGAGGGATGGGTAAATGGACCTCCACAGTCCCTGACCACTAGCATGGTCTAGGATCCTTTCTAAAAGGAAGATCTGAGGCTCTGGTGCTCAGAGGGATGACGTAGGCCTTTTCTCTCAACTTTGACTGAGCCTACCCCTTACTTTGTCAAAGACTTGGAGGACCCTGTATGTCTGGAGTTCAGTCCCCTCCTCTCTGGGGCTCAGGTGATTGATAGAAACGTGGATGAAACATTTCTCTACTTCTACTTCCCACATACACTTCCTCACTCCAAATATACACAGACACACACACACCTCTTAACGATTTCTTTCTCTCAAGTTCCAAGTCTCCTGGAAAACAGCACTAACACTGGACGTGTCTACAGTTCTGACTAGGGAACCTGGCACAGATTCTCTCTTGATCCCTTTTTAGGATCTGAGATTTTTGGAAGACAGGCTAGGCTTAAATTCAGTAGCAGCACAATTCTAGCTAAATACCCAGAGGAAGTTAATTAACTTTAAGCCTCCATTTCCCCAGCACTAAAATGGAGTAGAGAGTTGGGATGGAAAAAAGACACCCTTAAAAGGTTACATTGTCTGCAAAGCACCTAGCCCAGCACCGAGCTCCCAGTAGGTGCTCAGTAAAGCTTAGTGTCTTACTCTCTGAACACCGATTCCTCCTGTTTGGGGCCACTGGGATACTCTCATGGGCCTTGAGATGCTCCTTACTCCTTCCCAATTCATGGCTGAGGCAGAACCCAGACTGAAGAGGGGGAAGAGGCATTCCAAAGGAGGATTGCCTTCATCAGGGTAAGGGGTGGGCTGCTCAGGTGCCCTACCCTTCACTCCCTTCTCTATCAGATTGGCTCTGCCACTCCCATCTCACTCTTTGTGTGCAGAAGCTTCCATACCTGCAAGTTCACTGGCACCCTTCTGGCACCTGGGCAAGATCCCAGAACAGAGGATGGAGTGACTGGTCTCACAGAGCTTCGTGCCCAATTCAGAGGAAATGGGACTGATGCATGGAAAATGGTCATCCTAATAGGACATGAGAGGCTGAAATTCAAAGCGACCAACTTGAAGTGCTTTGAGCAGCTGGAAGCCAATGTGGACTAGAGCGACAGGGCAGAGGGCCAGACCAGGATTTGGACTGACAGATGTGGGGAAAGTAGCCATGGAAGCATAAACTGTATCCCGCACAGCCCCTCTTCCTCTCCTCCTAATTCATTATGCCTGAAAGGTCTTATGTGAAATTCCAGCCCAGAGTACTCATGGCTTGAGACACGTGGACAGAGCCAGCTTCTACCTTGTTCGGCCATCTCTCCCATCTTAATGTTGGTTCTTGCTCTAAGCTCCAGAAGTGTGGTGGGCCATGAATCTTCAGTACTTTTTTCCTATATGGATGCATTGCCCTATTACATGATCAAGAGATGGCCAGGAATTAATGAATGGAATTTAATATTATTGTCAAATAAAACTTGATTTGTCCTATATTTAATGACCCATAGTTATTTTGTTGCATGACACCTGCTAGTTAGACAGTTTATAGAAACCATTTTATTTATACCAGAAAGAAGCTTCATAGGGGATCATTTATTTCTCTTTTTGTAATTTTCTACCCTATAGAAAATATATTTGTGTGGAACTTTTCCCCAATCCTGTTCTGCTTAAGCCTTATCATACTCACCGACCCACGGAACAAGAATCCTACACCTAAGGACTCAACATTTGAGGTTTCCTGTGCCACTTCACTTGAGAAATACACACTGTTGGAAATAGATGCTCAGCGCCACAAAGAAAAATTAGCACTGAGACAAAGGATCTTTCAGCAACGCAGTTTTTACTTCCTGGATTGCACGAAGGGTACTCTCTCTAGCCATCTTGCCACAAGAGTACAATGAACAAAGGAAAGCAGACAATTTATCCCTTATGCATTTGGGGCCATCCTTACTGCTGTGTCTGATCTCCATTGGCTGGAGCCAGACATCAACAATCTAAACTAAAACCCGACTGGCTAACAACTTAAAACTTCTAAACAGGTAAAAGCAGTGGAGAGCTGGGACATGCCTGTGAACACATCCAGCACAGATATCTTGGTTAAAGTACAAGGACATCGAATGTACTACGTGCCTGTAAGCATGGCATGTTTAACAGCTACCTAGGATAGGGCTTAACGAAGAGTTATTAGCACACTTATGATTTATTCTTTAACAAGAAAAGAAATTTTAAAAAGGAACTTTTCTACTTCCCACACACACCCATATATCCATATGTTCCCTGTACCCCAAGACCCAGGGAGGGGATGGGCCTGAGGCCGCTGCTGCTGATGGGTGGTGCAGTTAACCCTGGACCTACCTTGCAGCTGAGACGAGGGGAAGATAACTCAATAATGGCCCTCTGGATCTGGGACTGGATTAGACTTGGGTGATAAGGAGGGAGAGAAGAAGTGAAAGGATGGTAGGGGATGCCTGTGTCTTGAGAGAGGGAGGTAAATACCAGGCTCCCAGAACACTATTCAGGATGGAGGGAGAAAGAACTGTGAGCTGTTCCAGCTCTGCATCAGCTAGATATTTCAAACAATGAAGCAGACCTTCAATTCAGGGGATAAAGTCTCTGATCATCTGTTTTTGCTCATGCATCTAGAGGACATCTAGGGACCACCTGATTTAGGTTGGGCTCAGAGTGGCTTGGCAGCTCCAAGCTGCAGGATGGATGCAGATCCACTCAGTTGGTCTCTCAGATGCATTGGACCAGCACGAGGGGCAAGCGGAGACAGGAATGGAGCCTGGAGCAGGATCAGTATTCCTTCTGCCAATAATTGGCTGACATGGTTGAAGCACTTCAATCCACAGATTTAGTAAACCCAGCAAATTTCACACAGGACATTTGACACAGGAATCTTCACACAAGAAAAAAAACAAAATCACATGAGAAGTGCACTTTACCTTTGATATTCTTGCCATAACTCCAGTCTAATCATGAGAGAAAATCATATAAACTCAAGACTCTGGGACTAAGTGACCTGACCAGTACTCTCTTAGTGTCACAAAAAATAAGGGAAGACTGAGAAACAGACCAAAAGAGACTGAGTAAACCTGAAAACTAAGCAGAGGACACTGGATTGAATCCTGAAACAGTCATCAAAAAACCGGTAAAATCTCAATACGATCTGGAGTTTAGTTTTTTTTCTTAAACACACCCACCCACACCCACACACACTCAAGCACCTCACTGTCAAACTGCTAGAGAAAAAAAAGGTAATGAGAAAATATTAAAGACAAAGGAAAACAATACATTTTATCTTCAAAGTAGCAACAATTCAACCAAGAACTCTTTTTTGTTTTTTTGTTTCTTTTCTTTTTTTTTTTTTTTTGAGGCAGAGTTTTGCTCTTGTTGCCCAGGCTGGAGTGTAATGGCGTGATCTCGGCTCACTGCAACCTCCACCTCCTGGGTTCAAGCGATTCTCCTGCCTCAGCCTCCTGACTAGCTGGGATTATAGGCATGTGCCACCACACCCAGCTAATTTTGTATTTTTAGTAGAGGCAGGGGTTTCTCCTTGTTGGTCAGGTTGGTCTTGAACTCCCAACCTCAGGTGATCCACCTGCCTCAGCCTCCCAAAGTGTTGGGATTACAGGTGTGAGCCACCGCGCCTGGCCGAGAACTCCCTTTTTCAACAGACGCAATGGAAGCCAGAGACGATGAAATGATCTCTTTAAAGTATGAGGGGAAAAAACAAACCTACTAACCTGGAATTACACACCAAGAATTGTCTAATACTTTTTTTAAAAAACTTAAATACTAACAAGGGAGACACTTTAAATATAACATCACAGAAAGGTTGAAAGCGAAAGTACGGAAAGAATAACACCATGCAAAACTGGACCAAAAGAGCTGGTGTGAATACACTAATATCCAAAGATTTAACACAAGACGCATTACAAAAAATAGAGAGGAACATTTCATAAAGATTAAGGAGTCCAACAAAAGGTATTACAGTTATAAAGCTATATACACCAAATAACATAACTGGAAACTATATAAAACAAAAATTGACAGAAGTCTCCACAACCACAGTGGCCAACTTACCTCCCTCAATAGCTGAGAACACATAGACAAAAAAGATTAATGGAGATATACAAGGTCTGGACAACACAATTAACACATTTGATCTTATTGAAATTGATAGAACATCGTGGTGTGATCTCAGCTCACAGCAACCTACACCTCCTGGGTTCAAACAATTCTCCTGCCTCAGCCTCCCAAGTAGCTGGGACGACAGGCACGTGCCACCACACCCGGCTAATTTTTGTATTATTTTAATAGAGATGGGGTTTCACTATGTTGTCCAGGCTGGTCTTGAACTCCCAACCTTAGGTGATCTGCCCACCTCAGCCTCCCAAAGTACTGGGATTACAGGGAAGAGCCACTGAGTTCAGCTGGAAGATTCTTCAAACTAGACTTCACATAAATCACTGGCTGGCCTAAGAATGGATTCCCTATTGGTCAGACACATACCCTGGATACGACAACCATGATCTCTGGGCCAATCCATGGGCCAAGTGGTCACAGACTAAAGGGGCTCTGAGCCAGAATGTCTCATCCAGTCCATAAGCTTTTGTAATCCGAGTCATTGAACACTGAGGTAAGGGGCTGGGATAGGGGGCTGAAATTAGAATCCCCATTAGGTCCTGCCTCTGGCAGATGAAGAGATAGGAGGAGGCTGTCCTTTTCAGCACCCCATCCTCCTCCTCAAGGTAGCCCCTACTCTGCCTCAAGGTAGCCCCTCCTCCTCCTCAAGGTAGCCCCTCCTCCACCTCAAGGTAGCCCCTCTTCCGCATGGTACCTCACCACGGGCTCAGGAGCTGGCCATAAACTTGAAGACTCTCACCTCCCACTACTCACAGTGGAATTATTTCTGCCCTAGGGGTGTTAACCTACTAGCCTTGCCATCCCTGGAATGGGTATTATTTCTCCAACTTTGGGAGGTGATGGGTGTCTCCCTTTGCCACTTCCTGCTTCCCAGAAGGCTGGGGACCAAAATGAAGCTGTGCTCTGTGGGTCTCAGGGTTTGGGGCAGTAGAAGGGAGCACTCTCTCAGTCAGCCCTGACCCCCATTTTGTCATTCCTTCCTGCACCTGGCGGAACCCCTGTGGCCTTACAATTCCTCTGTTCCCTCTGGCGGATGCAGCGCTCTCTCAGGCTAGACCTCAGATCACAGGGAGGCCAAGGAAGAGCAGGAGCATTCACCCCTGGAGTGACCTTGGCTGTCTCCAAGCCTCGGTTCTTCCCCTGTGAAAATGACACAGTGTCTACTTCTGGGGAGTGTGTAGGGTTTATGAGAAAGGGGATGGTCTGCTGAGACTGTGGTCCAGGTAGCCTGCCCGGCCCAGGGCTCCCTGTGAGCAGAAGCCTTGCCAAGAGGAGGCTCCCCTGGACACCATGGCTTAGACTTCTTTGTTCTCCTCAGGCAGCTGGGCGCTTCCTCTAGGGGCCAGAAGGTAGTAGTCTATCACCATCTTCAGGCCTCTCCCTGAGGTCCCTGGCACTCCAGTCATGCCTCCCCCAGGGGAAAGGACTCTCCCACAGCCCCTGGGGCAGAGAAGCCTGCAGCCCCCTGTCTGCCCACAGCAGAGGCAGCAGTTTTCAGCCTCTGAGGCTCCAGGCATACCCAAGATGCTGGGTGGTCCCAGCCAGCCTGGTGCCTGCCCTGGGCCTTCAGACTGTCCCTCCCTCATTGCCACACTGCCACCCACTCCAGCACCAGGAATGTTCACAGCTTCCCTGGGAAAAGGGCTCCCCCATTTTCTTGAGGAAGAATCTACTTCCTCCTTTCCCCAAGTCTCTGAATCCTTCTCTTCCTTCCTCCAACCCTACTAGTAAAATCAGGGTAAAGGAAATGCCTCCTGGGAGAGGGTGCCATCCCCCAACCCTCTGGGGGCAAAGTGAGACAGGTGGCAGACTCTGTCCCCAGGGGTGCCAGCTTATTTCTCTCTGTTCTGTGTGCAGGCACACCTAAGTCCTGGCTCAGACTACAGCCCCAGAGACTCTAAATGTGGGCTCCCTGGAAACATGGCTGTGGTCACAGCAGACACGTGTATCTGCCCCTCTTGCACAGGGGGAGTGGGAAGAGATGCTTGTCCGAAGGATCTCAGATAGTTCGAGCTCAAAGGCGGAGCCTTTCGGTCACTGCAACCTGCACTGAGAATCACCTGTGAATGTCTGCATAGAGTGAACTGAGTTTTTTTTTTTTTTTTTTTTATTTTTTTTAGACGGAGTCTCACTCTGTTGTCAGGCTGGAGTGCAGTGGTGCAATCTCGGCTCACTGCAACCTCCGCCTTCCAGGTTCAAGCGATTCTCCTGCCTCAGTCTCCCAAGTAGCTGGGACTACAGGGGCACACCACCACAGCCAGCTAATTTTTGTATTTTTAGTGGAGACAAAGTTTCATCATTTTGGCCAGGATGATCTCGATCTCTTGACCTTGTGATCCCCCTGCCTCGGCCTCCCAAAGTGCTGGGATTACAGGTGAACTGAGCTATTAGCAAACACTTTCCGCACTAACCGAGCATGTGTCAGGAGCTGCTGTTAACTCATTTGTGACTCCCCACAACCCCACGAGGTAGGCAGTATTATGCCCTTTTACAGGCAAGGAAACGGAAGCAGAGAGAAGTAACTTGTCCAAGGTCACAGAGACAGTAAAAAGGGAATCAAAGGCTGGGTGTGGTGGCTCAAGCCTGTAATTCTAGCACTTTGGGAGGCTGAGGCAGGTGGATCACGAGGTCAGGAGATCGAGACCATCCTGGCCAACATGGTGAAACCCCGTCTCTACTAAAAATATGAAAAAATTAGCCAGGCGTGGTGGCATGCACCTGTAGTCCCAGCTACTCGGGAGGCTGAGGCACTCCAGCCTGGGTGACAGAGTGAGACTTCGTCTCAAAAAAAAAAAGAGGGAGGAAATCCAGGATTTAAGCACAGATAGGTGGGCTCGAGTCCTTGCACTTATCCACTAGTTCTGCTGCTCTCTCGAACCTCTCCTGTGGGTAGTGGGTAAACTGAGGCTCAGAAAAGGATCACACAGATATCTGAGAAGGATGGTTTCATTTCTAATGGAACACTGGTGAAGCTCTGACAGTTTCAAAATAGAAGCTGTGTTCACACACCCTCGGGAATGGTGGGGGTGGCAGGAGTGGAAAGTTGGCAGGGGGATAGAGGAGGAGAGCGAAGCTGGGTCCAGACTGAGTTGGCTGAGCTCCAGGCTAGTCTCTGCTGATCACTGCTGAGGGGAGGGCAGTCAGGAAGGAAGCCCTTGGTGAATGGAGAATGTCGCTTCTGGCTCCAGAGCGGACTGAAGGGGGTCCCCCAAGACCTCTGGGGAAGAGAAGGGAGGGAGAAGAGCAGCCCCCACCCCCACACACTGAAGGAAGGGGCCCTTGCCACCAGGGACCAGAGGACTTCCCTGAGCAAAACTGTAGCCGAAAGTCTCTGAGGCCAGAAAAGAATTGTTTTGGGGCTGAGAAAGCTGAGGAGGGCTTTGCAAACCCAATCTCCAGCCCCTCAGATTACAGAGGAGGAAACTGAGGCCCAGAGACAGGGAGAGGCCTGTTCAGGGTCACACAGAATGAGAGGCGCGTGCCAGGATGAGGGCCCAGCCAGGTGGCTTGGCTCACTTTTGGGGGTGTGTCTCAGTGTGTGTGTGGGGGGTGTGTGTGTGTGTGTATGTGTGTGGTCCTGCACATATATGTGGAGGGCAGGCAATTTGCATAAATAATAAGAGGTTGGGGTCTTTGAGTTTTCTCACTGATCTCCTGGTTGACCCCAGCCATCTTGATTTGTTCCACTTCCTGGTGTGAGTTCATTTGGTAGAAGAAAATGGAGACGGTGATATGCATATTACGCAGATCAAGAGACTCCTAACACCTCCCCAGCTCAGCTCCTCCAGCAAAAGCCTGTCCAAGGAGGAACCTGCGGTATTAGGGGCTGTGGGAGAGGAAGTGGGGGCAGGGTCCACTTGGTCTCCCTCTCAAGGCAGCCAGGACAACAGGGGAAATGAGAAGAGACCAGGCCCCACCCTCCATGGCAACCCCAAGGTCTCTGCCTCCTTGCTCCACCCCAGAGCTGCCAATACCAAGGAGTCTGGGACAGGGCACAGTCACACCTGCAAAAGAGAAGGAGGAGTCCACAAGGTTTCTTCACCACCCGAAGGGCGGCTTTCGGAAGATGGAGTGACTGATTTTCTCTGTGTCCTTCCCCTTTCCGACCCTGTAAATGTGTGACTAGTCCAAACAAAAATGTACATTTGAATTCAAGAAAAGAATGCGGTTGATCCTTATGTACTGATATATAATGATCTTCAAGTAAATAAAGCAAGTTGAAGAACAATTTGTACGGCACTCATGTCTATAAACCATCCTAAGCTATTGACCATAGTTATCATTGGGTGGTAGGGTAAAGAAATTGGGGAGGGGGAGGAGAGAGACTCTCCGTTTTTACTCTTGTGGTCCTACAATGTTTGAGTGTTTTTATAATGGAAATATATTTATGAATGACTTGACTAGTTTTGTTATTGTTGTTTGTTTGTTCGAGACAGAGTCTCACTCTGTCACCCAGGCTGGAGGCACTGGCAAAATCTCAGCTCACTGCAACCTCTGCCTCCTGGGTTCAAGCGTTTCTCCTGCCTCAGCCTCCCGAGTAGCTGGGATTACAGATGCCGACCACCAAACCAGCTAATTTTTGTATTTTTAGTAGAGACAGAGTTTCACCACATTGGGCAGGCTGGTGTCAAACTCCTGACCTCAGGTAATCCACCCACCTCGGCCTCCCAAAGTGTTGGGATTACAGGCATGAGCCACCGTGCCCGGCCTACTTGACTAGTTTTTTAAACATTACAGCTTAACCAGAAAGGAACATTGATGGCATTTAAAATCAAAACTTCCCCACCACCACCAAAAATAAGAAAAATGGCTGAGAGGGTGACTGGCTGGATATAAAGCATAAATCTGCTTCTTCTGTCATCCCAATTAGTCCTGATTCTGCAGGAACCCTGCCAAATAACGGCTGGAAGTAAAGGATAGAAAATTCCCAAGGTGTGCCCTGTTCCTCCCTTTCCACAGCACAGCAGACAGCACTAGTTGATAACAGATTGCCAGGGCAATGCTGATGCTGTCGATCTAGGGACCACCCTTAGGGAACCACTGGCTTAGATCATGATGCTGCCCTGCCTGCCCCTGGGCCGTGGGTGAAAGCTAGAGGGACTATGTCAGAGGCAGAGGTGCCCGCAGGTGGGTCCTGCCTGTGCCACTGCCTCAGCCTTCTTGGACTGAGGTTAAGTGATTCAGGAATCAGGCTGGCTCAGCCCACAGGTCTTCCTGGGGTTGGGTGGGGAAGTCCTGGGACCGGAGTGGGGAGGTCCGTGGTTCGAGTCCCACCACCACCACCAGGGATGTGAGCCTTTAAACTTTACCTGTCTGTATAACTGTACCTGATTCATGAGGTGACTGTCTAACCAAAGGAGAATGTGTTTTCCTAACAGCTCTTTTCTGGCTTATTACATCTCCCAGTTTTCTAAAAATGGGTCCTGCCAACCAGAGAGCTATTTGTGTGAGTAGTGGTCATGAGTTGGGGTAGAAAAATGGGGAGTTAGGAATTAGAATGGAATTGAAGTGCTCTGAACACACTAAGACAATTTGGATATGTCTGAAAAAATCTGGGAGGCAAGAACCAATGCTAGTGGAGAGACGAGAGAAAGGAAAAAGCACAAACCCCACCCTATTCCAGGCTACCCGGTCCAATGGCATGGCATGGAGGAGGGACATCTGGATGACAGACCTATCCACAGAGGATTTTTGAATAGTTTCCTAAGAGATGTATGATGTACACTCCCTTCATCTTTCTACGTAATCTTTAGTAAAATCGACATTGCTTATTAGTATTTTGTGTAAGTGGGTTTCTTAGAAAACTGAAATGATGACTTCTGCTGCCTTCGATGCTGAATAATCCCAGAGCAGCTGCCACAGTGGGCGGCACTGCAGGCAAAGGCACAAGCGACCCTGGGGTTCTCCTGTCCAAAGCAAGTAATTCTTGCCTGACTCCAACACTGTGGTCCTGCAGAGCTCCCCGGCTGGTACCTGGCCCTTCTCACCCACAGCTTTGTCCACAGTTGCAAGAAGATTTAATTTTTGTTTAAAGCTCTCAGCTGCTTTGTAATGGATTGGAAAATGGATGAGGATGGAACTGAAGCAATGGTTAGTCTGTAAAGAAGATAAGGAACTTTGTAACCCCAAGGCCAGTTATATGGACAGACTTACAAACACGCCGCCTGAGATAGAAGAACCTGAGGAGAGGCCACTGCAGTTGTGCCCAGAAGGGCCACCAGGAGTGGGGACCCTCACTTGGCAGAGGAGGGTGGTAGAGGGAGGAGGAGGAGGAGTGGCAATAGATGATGAGCCTTTTTCTTCGGTATCTTGGGCATTGATCACTCTGGGGTGGCTTTGCCTCCATTAGCTGACGGTGTCATCTGGGAACTAGTACAATGAAGGCGGGGAACCCTAATTTTCACAGTTCTGATGCCGACAGATCATTTGCCTTTTTGGCAGGGGGAGAGGGGGCTGCTTTCGGGAGATTGGTATACATGAGAAACCTGACAAGAGGACAGCCTGGAAAACCCAGATTAAATAAATCGTAAGAACACGGTCTGGAGAGGAAAGACTTGACTGGGGTGGGCCAACGGGGCAGTGCTGCCTTGCCTCAGGAATGGCAGGGGCAGTGCACTGGGGACCCTGGGGGAACTTGGTCCTTCCTATTGTCACCTCCTCCTCCCGCTCTGTTTAGTAGCTGTGTGCACTCAAAAATGAAAGCACCCTAGCTCCGCTTTGCAAGGGACAACTCTGGGGCTCTCTATGGTCACCAAGCTGCCCCCTCCATGGCTACCACAGCCAATGCAGTTGCAGAGACAGCAGCTGATGATAAGAGAGCAAAGCAGCCACATGCAGTGACATTGGCTTGTGATTTCCGATTCAGTTAAGCCAACGCTGATAAGGAGAGGGGCTGCCCAGGGTGGCCACACTGCCTGGCTGCTGCTGAGTCTGGAACCCACAGGGGTTCTTGAGTTCTTGGTCCTTTATCCTGTCCTGGGCTTGTTCGTTTCCTTCATTCAGTCACCCATTTGCTTTATAAATAAGCCAAACATTCTCTCGACACCCTCTCACCCTGTGATGGATGGAATAATGAACAACACCCTGGCCCCTGCTCCTACAGAACTCATTGAAGGAGGGAGGCAGAACAAGGCAGACATGTGACCTGAGAATGCTCATATGAAGATGCAAGATAGAATGTGACTTCAGTCACATGAAGGGGACAGAAAAGCAGCAGCTATGGGAGGAAGGCACAGCCAGAGAGTAAATAATTTACATTTCTGGACTTTTTTCCAAATAGCTTCCTCTACAAATTGAGGGGTCAGCATAGAACCTAGTCAAGCCCCTACAGAAAAAGACCAGTGACGTCATAGCCCCAAAGCTCTGTGGGCTGAGCTAAGTGACATAAACCAAACTCCAACAGGCTTAATCCAAAAAAAGAATGGAATGGATTGGATCATATACAATGAAAAGTCCAAGGGTAGATTCAGCACCTGAATTTCAGGCACAGCTGGATCCAGCATTTAAACCATGTTGTCAGCAATCTGTCGCTTTCTAGAGCCATTTACCCATCAGGCCCAACAAGGTGACAGCATAGAATCTGTGAGTTTTTCGAAGCTCTACAAATGTGTCAGAGACTCTCCCAAATAGGGTTTGGCTTCAAAATGTGAAAAAGAAAGAAAGAAAAAGGAAGGAAGGAAGGAAGAAAGGAAGGAAGGGAGGGAGGGAGGGAGGGAGGGAGGGAGGGAGGGAAAGAGAGAGAGAGAGAGAGAGAAAATGACAAAGTAGCAAACGTGTCACCATGTAGTTGATCCACTTCCCCCAGCAGCTCTACTGTCCCTGCCCATCACTGCTCTCTCCTAATTGCTAAGGACAGCGGATGCTTTTTCATTCTCTTCACCTGTGTCCTTGCTACAGTCATTGACATCGTTGGCCATCGTCTCCTCCTTGGCACTCTGTCTTCTGCCAGCCTCCCTGGCACTCCACTTTCCTCCTGCCTCTTAGCCTTGTTTCTTGTTCTTCTCAGATAAATAACAAGTGACAAGGGGTGAGCCAGGAGAAGGGTTGGGAAGAGATTCCCACAGCCTGGATCCTTAAGAGACCTCGGTACTTCTGGGAGGGGCTGGAGTGAGGGGATAAAGCATGAGGTTGGAGATTAGGGAGGGACAAGATCAAGAAGGGTCTGGCAAGTCCCACTAAGGAGTTTGGCCATTCTCTTTAAAGTAATAAGGAGCCACTGAAGGTTGTAGCAGGAGTGTAACATGAACAGATTTGTGCTTCACTCTTAGAAAGAGATCTTTGGCTGTGGGGTAAAGGCAGGATTAGAGGGAGACCTCTGGCTATTGTAGTGTTCCAGGAGGAAGACCATGGTAGTCAGATGAAGGAGTGATAGTCACAGGGATGGAAGAAAGTGGACAATTCATGAGATATTGACAGGGCTTGGTGCAGTTGAGATGTAACAGGCGAGGGAGAGGGAGGTGTTAGGATGACACCAAGGTTGCTAATTCTGAGGTGAGAAACAGAGAAGTGGGCTTAGATGGGGGAATGATTAGCTTGGTTTGTACCTGTGGAGATGGAGGTACTTGAGGGACATCTGGCTGGCCATGTCCAGGGGTGAGAGACGGTTGGTGAGTCTGAAGCTCGAGAGAGAGGTCAGGGCTCTCTGCATCAGTCCCTCCCCAGTCAACACCAGAGGGGGGTCTCTTGGCAGGCGAGACCCCTAAAATTGGTCACATACTATTAGAATAAAGGACCTCCAGTGACTGTGGGTGACCACAGATGCTTCTTTAGAAAGTAGTCTCATAGCAGGATGCATTCTGGGAGGAGCTCTGAGGGCCACAAAGAAGGGGAAGGAAGAGGAGGGGACAGAGCTGTGAGACTCCGAGCTTTTCTCTGCAGATCTGAAGAGTGCAGTCAAGACCACAGACACCCGTGGAGTCTCCCCCAAGATATCTGGTTCTCTGGGACTGGAGGCCTTGCACAGGACCGCAGGGAGTTGGCTGAAGGACTTGGGTAGCCCAGGAGCTGCCAACAAGCCAGGTAGGTGCTGGCTCGGAAGGAGCTCCCCAGGGAAGCAGATCTGAGCAGAGCAGATGGAAGGGTGGAAAGGAAGGAGCTGGAATGGGAACCGCCGAAACATCCCTGGCTCTTATTTACCCAAGTTCAGGGCTGCCAGGGCTGGCCTTTCTGAGAAGGGTTACCTCAGACACTGCCAGGTAACTCTGTCAAGTTAAGATCGTTTCAGCCCATTTTCACAGGATGAAAGGACATGGGACCCTGGGAGAAGGGCACTCCTTTCTTCTGGAATCCTGTACATGCCGTTAATAATAGGATTGATTATTCATGCCTGGGGCTGCGGACTACACCCATTTTCCCGTTTGATTCTCACCGGCATTTAGAGGTTGACTGGATAAGGGTTTTAGTGCCATTTATAGGAGAGAAGACTGAGGCTTAAGGAGATGAAGCAACTTGCCAAAGCTTGCAGAGTGGGTTAGCAAGGAGCAGGACTCGATAGGAAACGTCTGGGTCCCAGTCTGTGCCCTTTCTGGGACATCATCTGTCCATCACTCTCCTGCGGAATTTGGTGAAAGTCATGCTGGTCTAGCTGATTTTCTCCCTATGCACAAATTGGGGATCTTCTATGTGCCAGAGTCTGACCTGGTCTCTGTCCTTAAGGAGCTGACTGCTGCCTGCCATGAGGGTCCGGACACAGCTGCAAGTGACCGACCCGGAAAGTAACACATGCCAGGGTCCTCAGTGAGCCGGGCGGTGTGAGGTACGTGCAGGATGGGAGAGAGAGACTGCCAGGTGTGGGCTCAAGGAGGGTCCCGTGGAAGGTGGTGCCTGGCTGAGGCTCAAGGGAGGACCCAGTGTGCAGAGAGGAGACAAGAGGCACCCCAGCGGTGGGGAGTAAAGCGTGCAAACCCCCAGAGGCAGGAAAGCAGGTGCAAAAGTCAGCTGTAGGGGAAAGTACAGCTAGAGGTGGTGTGTGGCTGCTACCAGGGGGTGTGCAGAGCACTCGCAGGCGTGGACCTGTTCCATTTATTCATTTAGCTCTAAGAGGTTTTCAAATATCATCTCATTTAGTCTCATGACAAGCCTATGAGGTAGGCATTGTTATCAGGTCCCCTTTAAGAGACACAGAGGTTTTAAGCAGCAGCCCAAGTTGCCCTACGGACAGAGAGGATTGGAATGCCATCTGCCTGGCCACTGTGCCCCGCTGTCTCTCACTAGAACCTGCTGCTGGCTCCTACACTGTCTCCACGTGAGCGCCTCCGCTGACATGGTGGCTGCAGATGCTGGGGGCTGCAGTCGCTGCCGTCTGGTCCCTGCTGCATTCAGGCCCCATCAGATCCCACCAGGCTTCCATGCCCTGGGAACAATGCTCCCCCAGCCCCACCCCACTGGCTCTTTCATACCCAGGTGTTTCCTCCCAGCCAGAAGCAGACACAGCTGAGGAAACCAGCCTGTCCCTGTCCATGGGGGCCAGCCCAGACAGCAGGATCCTCACCTCCCGGCCCCTCAGGAAACTGAAAAGTGGACCTTGTGGGAGCAAGGGCTAAGGATTGAGGGGGACCCCTCAGGACCCAGAGCTCTGTCCTCTCCCTTACTCCCTCACTGCGAGGGAGCTCACCACACGCTCTGATCCGAGAAAAGGCCCACAGCTGTGCTGTCTGGCAAGCTGAGCTGCCCCTGAAACCCTGAGGGCATGAGGCAGCTCTGGCGGGAAAAGAGGGGAGGCGACAGAAGCAGGAGACCCAGGCTCTGCAGGTCCCCTCTCTCTTTGCCACAGGAGCGGGTGGAGGACAGGAGGCAGGGCTGAGTGTGGCCCTGGGAAGCTCTACGTCTTTTCTGCCTGGGCTAATCCTGCAGGTGTGGTATAGGGAGGCCTGGGTGGTGGGTTCTTCTGTCTGAACAGCTTGTCCCAGGAGCCAGCAACGCGGGGACGGGGGGACAGGGTGCCAGAGGACTATCAGATCTGGATTCTTCATGACAGAAACACTGACCTTGAGCCAGGCTTCCTCAGATCCTCCTCTATGTCCCCTTACTTCAATCTTCTCTAGCCAGGAAATCCACCCCCACTTTATCTCACACTAATGACAGGGAGCAGCAGCTGTGAACAGGTGGCCCCATTCCCTTCTTTCTGCCACGTCCATAGAACACGTCTATGGTTCTGTGGTCCATCCTTGGACTTGTCATACCCCAAGGAAGTGATGAGCTGTGTGTGTGCACCTGGCCTGAGACTTGTTCATTGCAGATGTTCTGTGTTTAAGGAAGAATGCTCTCTGAATCCCAATTCACTCATCTCTTTGTTCGTTCATTCATTCTTTGTCTCTGATCTCATTCCTCTGTCAAGAATTGTGAAGGAACTGAGTTATAAGTTAGAAAGATCTGTTAGTTGTAAGTTAACTTATAACTAACAAGTTCCCCTACCACAGTTTCATGGTCACCAGCAAAAGATATGAGACTCCAGAGTCAGAGACAAAGAGGTAGAGACAAAGAACTCTATCGCAGCACAACTAGCATCATGAGTGTCATGTTTATAGGTTCCCCTTGCCCATCAAGTCCCAGGGGCACAGCAAGGAGGCCAACCCAAGCAGACTCTGGGAATCACACCCCATGAACCCTGAGCCTAGGAAACTCCAAGTTTTCATGACGAGCTGCAAACAACATGCCCAACTTTTACCCTGAAAGGAGACATTATCTCTATTACATTGACAGCAAATAAATCCGCTTTTTGTCCTAGAAGGGACAGTATCTTCCAAGGCTGTTTGCTATACAAACATATTTGAAAAGATGATGTAGAAGAATTCTCACCAGGCATGCACAAACAGAAACTATGGAGAATTGTCTCCCAACATCTTCCTAGTGTCCCCCACTCATTACACCCCAAGCACGCTGTCCCTTAAAAACCCTGGGCACCCTCACAACTCAAGACTTTGCTATTCTCTTTGCTTAGAGCAGTCTTCCTGCAGATACCACATGTCTTGCTGCCTGGGCCTCTTTCAGGTTCCTACTCAAATGGCACCTCTTCAGGAGATCTCCCTCATCCTCCTTTTAAAAACCACACACAAGGCTGGGCACGGTGGCTCATGCCTGTAATCCCAGCACTTTGGGAGGCCGAGGTGGGCAAATCACAAGGTCAGGAGATCAAGACCATCCTGGATAACACGGTGAAACCCTGTCTCTACGAAAAATACAAAAAATTAGCTGGGTGTGGTGGCACATGCCTGTAGTCCCAGCTACTCAGGAGGCTGAGGCAGGAGAATTGCTTGAACCCAGGAGGCAGAGGTTTCAGTGAGCTGAGACTGAGCCACTGCACTCCAGTCTGGGTGACAGAGTAAGACTATGTCTCAAAAACGAAACAAAACAACACACACACATACACACACACACACACACACATACACACACACTTGGGAGTTTGGGAGCAATAGGGAGATGCTGGTCAAAGGGGATGAAGTTTCTGTTAGAAGGAATAAGGTTTCTGAGATCCATTGCACAGCAGAGTGACTATACTTAATAATGGTGTGTATTTCACAATTGCTAAGAGAGTAAATATTTCAAATGTTTTCACCATGAAAATGATAGGTATTCAATGGATACGTTAATTAACCTTATTTCATCACTCCACGTTATATATGTCTATCATAATATCACTTTGTCCCCATAAATATATGCAATTATAATTTATCAATTCATAAAATGTACAAGTTTAAATTTAAATCAATATTTAAATATCTACATAACCATATATCTATATCTCTACACTGCACACCCCTCCCCAACTCTAGAACCCCTCCCTCCTCTTCCCAACTTTATTCTCTTATCTTCATCTAATATATGATTTAATTATTTGGTTGATTTTCTGTCCCCTACATACCCACTAGAGTGCAAACTTTCTGAGAGCAGGCATTTTGTCTATGTTATCTTATTGTCACATCCCCAGGACCTGGAACAGTGTCTGACGCATAGAAGTTTGCTCAGGAAGCAGGTGTGGTGGTTCACGCCTGTAATCCCAGCACTTTGGGAGGCCTAGGCAGGCAGATCACAAGGTCAAGAGATTGAGACCATCCTAGCCAACATGGTGAATCCCCATCTCTATTAAAACTACAAAAATAAACTGGGCACGCTACTCGGGAGGCTGAGGCAGGAGAATCGCTGGAATCCAGGAGATGGAGGTTGCAGTGAGCCAAGCTCGTGCCACTGCATTCCAGCCTGGCAACAGAGCAAGCCTCTGTCTCCAAAAAAAAAAAAAAAAAAAAAAAAGTTTGCTCAGGAACTGCAGAATAAGTGAAACAATGAGTGAGTGCTGGGGGAAGTGTAAGTGAGAGGCCACGCAGGGGTGACCACAGGGCATCTCCCAGGTTGGTGGGATTTGTCCCTTGGCCACTTTCCCGCTGCCTATTTTGGCTGCCAGGAGTCTTGCTGACTGTGGGCGGAGCCTGGTGTATTGCTCTCCTGTAATGATGTATTCTTGCTCTATGGGGTGGGGGTAGGGGAGAGAGGAAATTTGAGATGAGCCCTGACGTGCTGCTTGATTAGTCAGTACCTTGCACATAGCCCTTAAGGCACAAAAGCAACAGTCAAACGTTGCAGCCTCAGTTGTCCATGATAGGGCCTGAGACAGCCTGACCACCCACAGGTGACAGAGGGAGCTGCAAGGTCAGCGTGGCACAATGTCCTTGTCACCACTGTGTCTGTCTCCACATTTCTTATGGGACTGCTGTCTTCTTTGCAGTATTCTGAGCATCAAACTAATCTCTGTTTCCTGTGTCATTCACTGTGGCAACCATGCCCAACAGACTTGTTTCTGCCCTCTAGCCCAAGAGTAGCTTTGAGATAGTGACCCTGTCTTGTATTCATATGAGTGTCTGGCATTCATTCATTTGAGCATATTTATCAAGGGCCTTCCCTGTGGTATAAACAGTGTCAGGTAATGGGGACTCAACAGTGAGCAAAATGGAGCTCCTGGCCATGGGGAACTTATATTTTAGTGGAGGCAGCCAGATGATAAATAAACGCCATAGCATAGACCCCTTACCTGTAGGGGACACACTCTTGAGACCCCCAGGGGATGCTTAAGACCTCCACTAGTACTGAACCTGACTGCTGTCAATCAGAACACATTTCTGCTCATGTCTTGCACCCACAAATTTAATTGCTCTTTCCATCTTAATGACGCACTTATCATATACTATGGCCATAACTTTGCTGTTTCAGATGACCCAGCAAAACTAGCCAACGTTTCTTTTTCCTTCACAATTTCATGGCTACAAGATTTGCTCTTACCATAGATCTTAGCAACTTTAGCATATGATTTTTTTCTTTCCTTGTTAAGATGAGAACTTTCACCATTTCACTGAAAGGAAGCACTTTACAGCTTCTAGTTGGCATAGCTGAATTGCCAGCATCACTTCTCTTGCACATTGGGGCCACTGGTAAGTAAAATAAGGGTAACTTGGGCTCAAGCACTGGGATACCGCTACAGTTCATTTGATAACCATGATGGCTAGCAAGTGGCTTACAGTTGGGTAGCCCGCACCATGTACACCAGTTGAACAAAGGGATGATTCACATTCTGGTCGGGACAGAGCAGAACGGTGAGAGGCTTCATCATGCTACTCAGAACAGTACACAATTTAAAATTTAGGAATCGTTTATTTCTAGAATTATTCATTTAATATTTTTTGACCACAGTTGACCTTGAGCAACTGAAATTGCAAAAAGCAAAACTGCAGATAAGGGAGGATTACTACTGTGTAAGGCATCAGATACTAGGGAGAAGTACAGAGATGCGCCGTGTTTGTTGAAAGACTTCTATGGGCACTGTGTGGCAACCCTAATGCCCAGCCCACTTCAGACATTCTGCAGTTAACTTTTCTCTTTGTGAACTACAATATGAACCACAATATAGAAGACGATTGCCAACGTGTCTGCTTTCATGAGCCCAATAGGTAGCATAAATGATGATGTGGACAGGCTGATAGTGCTGGTGTGGTGTCCCTGGCACTGCCCCCCAGCTTCTGTATTGTGGTCTCAGTGGGGACACTGAGGCCCTGGGGAGCACACGGCCCTTCTACAGGGGAGCTGCATGTCAACTCCAGCTAATTGTTGCCACATGGGATCGTGGGTCTGGTGTTGTCAGATCTTCCACTTACTTCATTCAAAGCTGGAAATCTAGATTTTTATAAGAAATCTGACTTTTAAATGTTAACCACAGATTCAAATTTCCAAAAACTGTGCCTTCTTTTGGGGAAGGAAATTGATGAGCCACAGCAGCGGTCCCCAACCTTTTTGACACCAGGAACCAGTTTCATGTAAGACAATTTTTCCACGCAAGGGGTTTGGGGGTGTAAGGGGTTTGGTGGATGGGGCTGGGGATGGATTCGCGATGAAACTGCTCCACCTCAGATCATCAGGTATTAGATTGTCTTAAGAAACAGGCATCCTAGATCCCTTGCATGCACATGCGCAGTCCACAGTAGGGTTCTCGCTCCTATGAGAATCTTATACGCCCCCTGCCCCCCAAGGCTGATCTGACAGAAGGCGGAGCTCAGGCAGTCCTGCCGGCTCACCAGCCACTCACCTCCTGCTGTGTGCCCAGTTCCTAACAGGCCATGGATCAGTGCTGGTCCACAGCCTGGGGTTTGGGGACCCTTGGGCCAGAGGACAGGTAAGAAGGATGCTGGCTTTTCACTGCATAGCTAGCTGTGCCTTTTAGATTTTTACCATATGCATGGTTTTTTATGTGAAAAGTGAATTTAAAAAATATACCAGACAGAGCCCAGTCTCTGAGAGTCCCTTATATGAAACTGTGAAATGGTTAGTCTTCTTAAGCATTGTATTAGTCAGGGCACTCCAGAGGAACACAACCAACAGGATAGAGAGACTGAAGCGTAGGGGTGGGGGGAGAAAACAAAAGGATGTATTAGCAGGGATTGGCTCCCACGACTGTGGAGGCTGAGAAGTCCATAATCTGTGGCCTGTAAGCTAGAGGCCCAGGAAAGCCAGTGGTGTAATTCCAGTGTGAGTCCAAAGGCCTGAGAACCAGGAGTGCTGATTTTGTCCAAGGGCAGGATGGCTGTCCCAGCTCAAGCAGAGAGAGCACATCTGCCCTTCCTCCTCCCTCTTGTCCTATTCAGGCCCTTGGTGGATGGTGCAATGTCCACCCACATAGTTGAGGGCAGATCTTGACTCACTCTCTCCATTCAGATGCTCATCTCTCCTGGAACACACCCCCACCACCACGGATACCTCCAGAAATAATGCTTCATCAGCCATCTGGGCTTCCCTTGGCCTGGTCAAGTTGACATGTAAAATAAACCATCACAAGCATGTTGCATGCATGGGGCGGTGAGGAGGTGACATTGACAATGAGACCTGAATGTTGAGGAGGAGCCAGCTGTGGGGAAAGCTGGAGGAAAGATGCCCCAGGCAGAGGTGTGCAAAGATCCTGAGGTATGATCAAGTTTGGCAGGACAAGATGCAGCTGGAGAGGTGCACTGGGGCAAGATCAAGTGAGTTTGTTGGCAGCGTGGAGTTCACTAGATCAAGAAGCCATTGGAGAGCTTGAATCAGAGAATGAGTTTCAGTTCCTAATAGGCCATGGATCAGTACCATGTTCCAGGGATCTTGGGCAAGTACAGCCACCCAGTGGTCATTACAAGGTTACAAATTGGTAGCCCACGCAGCCCCTGGGGCAAGGACTGTGTCTTACTCATTCATCTCTAACCTCTCAGGCCTTATGCAATTTTTGCCCCATGGATTATGTTCTGAAGAGGCTCTTTGATTTATTCAGCAACCTCACACACCCAAAACATTGCCAGGAACTCAGGAGACAGCCAGAGGGCCCTCTGGGAAGCCCAAATAGAAGATCCAAGTCCATGGATGGAAGTTTGATGCTCTTTTCATTGATCAGTTGTCAGGCTTTGTTTTTGCATTTTACGTACAAGACAATTGCATGTGCTTAACTGGCTTCTCAGCCTTCAGCAAATTGGCAGTTGGGTGGAGGAGCAGACACAGCCTACGCAGGGCTGCAGCCAATATAGAAGGCACCCCTTTGAGCAGACAAATTACAGCAAGTTCCTCTTTGGATGAATTGCAAAACGGCACCCTCCCTGCCCTGGTAAATTACAAAACAGCCAGCAGAGCGGTGGGCTGGCAGCTTCTATTCACCTACTAAGTGCAGGGAACAATCAGCACTGCTGAAATGAGGAATCATACATGAGAAGTCAAACAGGAACAGCCACTCGGTGCAGAATGGGGCTGCCCTCACCTACTGATAGCTCCTGCCATCGTCACTGTTTTGTGGCACGGTACATACAATCAGCTTCCATCAAGATTCACTGAGAAAACAACCGGGTGCGGTGGCTCAAGCCTGTAATCCCAGCACTTTGGGAGGCTAATGCGAGTGGATCACCTGAGGTCAAGAGTTTGAGACCAGCCTGGCTAACATGGTGAAACCCTGTCTCTAAGAAAAGTACAAAAACTAGCCTGGTGTGGTGGCAGGTACTTGTAATCCCAGCAACTTGGGAGGCTGAGGCAGGAGAATTGCTTGAATCTGGGAGGTGGAGGTTGCAGTGAGCCGACATTGTGCCATTACACTCCAGCCTAGGCAACAAGAGCAAAACTCCATCTCAAAAAATAAAATAAAACAAGATTAATTGAGAAAACATGCAGAGGCATGGTTTGGTGCTGGAAATGGCAAGCTTTATTTCCTAAAAAATTCGTCTCCTTCCTGAAGCAAAGACACATGAGACGTAGATGCATTTTGAGAATGAGCTGCTTCCGTTTCCATTTCCTGCCTACGTGCAAGCTTGTCCCCTGAGGGCTTTCCCCCGACACTGGTGTGGTCAGCAGCCCCAAAGGACAGCAAACAGACCGCAAAGGTCCCTGTGGGAGGAGCGAGGGAGTAGCACCTGCACAAATATGTAGAAATGCTGAATAAACGTTTAATGAGTGAAGGAAGGAATGAACAAATGAATAGGGAGCCTGACAGTTATTGGTAAAGTTTCTTAGAATTTTGCTTTCCACTAAAAATCAGCCCAGAAACACTCTCCATGTGCCACAAAACCTCCTGGGATCTTCACTTCTCTTTTAGTTTTTATCTGTAAGATTTCTTTTCTTTCAAGGCTGCCCCATGTTCAAGAGATTATGGTGGCTTGCACCTGGTGGGGTGGTTCAAGTGGAGGTTAGAATGATCATTCTTCACATCCACACAGGTCATAGAGGCGACCTGGGAACCCCAGCCTCCTGCATCCTGTCTGGAAAGGTCCTCTTGACTTCCCTCCACCACTAGATTTGGGGTCAGGACCCAAATCTGCCTCATGCCCACCTGCCTGTCCACCCCATGCCGTGGCTCTGCTCACACTGTCCTGCCATTTTCAGCTCCTCTCCCTTAGACTGGAAATGCCTCAGACTCAGCCAGAGTCTCATTTTCATAAAACAAAATTTCAGGAAGTTCGAGTTTCTGTGTTTGAATTTTCATCATTCATTCCGATTTTGATGCCTACTTTTATTCATAAAAACATGCCAGGGAGCATTTTTAGGCAGAACGGCATGGATGGTTGACATGTTCTTTGCTGTATGGGGGTTTTGGGTACCTGATCTCCAGACCCAGCCCTTTATCTACAGGGTGTTGTTCAATAGTCTGACATTCTACCCGGTGCTTCTGGGTGCGTGATCTCACAAGGAGGTGGCTAAGGCTCAGAGAGGCCAGAAATGGGCCACACAGGCCAATGGTGGGAGAGCCAGACTTGAACCCAATTCTTCCGAGTCCAGTCAGTCATGCTCACCCCACAGGATGGATCAGCCTCTTAGTGCAGCAGTTCCTGGAGCCCAGGGAGAGGTAAAAGGGGTGATTATTTTAATAGTTTTTTTTTTTTTTAAGTTAAACCCACAGCACAATGTTCTTAAATTGACTGGTGGGCTCCCAGATGCTCAAGTCATTATTACGTTTCTGAACATAATATATTAGCTTTCTTCTTTTGTGTGTGCCATCTGTTACACAGTAAAACATAAAGTCAATTGTACTTAATATAAAGACATCAGAAAATGTAGAAATGTATTAAAAGAAAAATTACCTGTGACCCCACTGTTTGTGGGTAAGTAATAACACTTTTTTTGTAGTTTAGTCTGTATCCTTAAAAGGTAAGAGACTTACACACACACATAAGTACAGGTAAAATTGGGGAAATCTGAATGAAATGTATTGACATCAATATCCTAGGGTTTTTTGTTTTTGTTTTTGAGACTGAGTTTCACTCTTCTTGCCCAGGCTGGAGTGCAGTGGTGCGATCTCGGCTCACTGCAACCTCCGTCTCCTGGATTCAAGTGATTCTCTTGCCTCAGTGTCCCGAGTAGCTGGGATTACAAGCACCTGCCACCAAGCCTGGCTAATTTTTGTATTTTTAGTAGAGAACTGGTTTTACCATGTTAGCCAGGCTTGTCTTGAACTCCTGACCTCAGGTGATTCACCTACCTCAGCCTCCCCAAGTGCTGGGATTACAGGCGTGAGCCACTGCGCCCAAGCAGTATCTTGGTTTTGATACAGTAACATTGTTTTGCAAGATGTTATCACTGGGGGGAAACTGGGTAAAGGGCACCTGGGAACTCCCTGTGTTACTTCTTGCCACTGCATGGGAATTTACAGTTATCTCAAAATTAGAAGGTTGACTTAAAAAAGAGATCAAGATTCCTTTTTTCAAACATAACTAACATACTGTTTATTGTCTGCTCCCAAAATTTTTGTAGTGTTCAGATATCTAATTGCCTCTAATGTAACAGAGGCAATTAGAATTTTTTGCCATGGTTTGAGCTGGGAGCCAAGCAAGGTTGACATATTGCAATTGGTTGATAATGTTTCTTAAGGTCCCTTTAAGCTAGAGGTTCCCACTCCCCTCCACTAACTTCCCCATCTCCCTTTACCACCACTGCCTATACCTTCCTTCTGCTTCACTCTTTTTTTTTTTTTTTTGAGATCGATTTTCACTCTTGTTGCCCAGGCTGGAGTGCAGTGGCATGATCTCGGCTCACCGCAACCTCCACCTCCCGGGTTCAAGCAATTCTCCTACCTCAGCCTCCCAAGTAGCTGGGATTACAGGCATGCACCACTGTGCCAGACTAATTTTGTATTTTTAGTAGAGACAGGGTTTCTCCATGTTGGTCAGGCTGGTCTTGAACTCCTGACCTCAGGTGATCTGCCTGCCTCGGCTTCTCAATGTGCTGGGATAACAGGAGTGAGCCACTGTGCCCAGCATCGGCTTCACTCTTTAACATCTCAGAGTCTGCATCTTGAAGATGCCATCCTGCTCATGCACCGCAGCACATTCCGGATTTCCAATAAGTCGGTCATTGGATTAGAGGCTTTTAGAATATATAAAACACACACAGGGGAAAAAATTCAATGGTGAAACAAGAGTGGATACTGCAAAGCCAGTCACCTTCCCACTCTCGTGCCTCAGATGTCTTTCCAGAGGCAGCTGTTGTCTTGGGTGTAAATGATCTGGTTTAATAAAGCTAAGGGCACCATTGAACATACTAAAGCAGTCTTTCAATTTTGGAAAGCCATTCCCCTCCCGCCTTTTTTAAGGGAGTAAATTCTAGAATTAGTACAACCTATAAAAGTATATAAGCAGGTAGTAGTGCCAGTTACAAATTAAGGTGTGGGCTGTTCCTTGAACACTTTACTTTTTTATGTTTTAATTACATATAAGAAGACCAGGCACGGTAGCTCATGCCTGTAATCCCAGCATTTTGGGAGGCTGAGGCAGGTGGATTACGGGAGGTCAGGAGTTCGAGACCAACCTCGGTAACATAGTAAAACCCCGTCTCTACTAAAAATACAAAAATTAGCTGGGCATGGTGGGGGGGCACGTGTAATCCCACCTACTGGGGAGGCTGAGGCAGGAGAATCGCTTGAACCCAAGAGGCGGAGGTTGCAGTGAGCAGAGATCATGCCATTGCACTCCAGCCTGAGCAACAGAGCAAAAACTCCATCTCAAAATGATAATAATGATATAATTTACATACAGGAAATGGACTATGTTTTGCTTTACAGTTCTGAGTCTTAACATGTGTAGATTTATGTGACCATCACCACGATCAGGACCCAGAGCTGCTTCATCACCCCAAAAAGCTCCTCTGTAGTCAACCCCTCTCCCTACCCTGCCCTCTCATAACACTGACCTATTTTCTGACCCTGTATTTTTTTTTTTCTTTTCTAGAATGTCATATAAATGGAAGCATACAGCACACAGGCTTTAGAGCCTGGCTGCCTTTACTCAGCATAAAATCTCTGAGATTCACGCATGCTGCTGCACGTAGTTCTCTTTTAAATGCGGAGTGTTCCGCTGTGTGGGTGTATCACAGTTTGCTCAACCACGCACCCACTGAAGGCATTTGGGTTGTTTCCAGTTTGGGGCAATTCTGAATAGAGCTGCTGCTATACATATCCATGAGCAGGTGTTTGTGTGAACATAAGTTTTTACTCCTCTAGAGGAAATAGCTAGGCGTGGGATTACAGGATCATACTGTAAGTGATGCGTAACTTTATGAGAAATTGACAAACTGTTTTCTGGAATGGCTGTGCCATTTTGCATTCTCACCAATAACGTACGAGAATTCCAGTTCCTCCATATGCTCTGCAGCACTTACTATTGCCCATTTTAAAATCTTAGTCATTCTAATAGGCGTATAGTGATATCTCATAGTTTTCATCTGCCTTTCCCAAACTGCTGATAGCATTGAGCGTTTTTTCATGTGTTTATTTGCCATCCACATATCTTTTTTTGTGAAGTATTTATTTAGATCTTTTGCCCATTTGGGGAGTATTATTTGCTTTCTTACTGTTGAGTTTTGAGAGTTATTTATCCTAGATATGTTGTCAGATGTGATTTGCAAATATTTTCTCTAAGTTTGTGCTTTTTTAAAAATTTTATTTTGTTTTGCTGTTGTTGTTTTTCTTTTTTGAGATGGAGTCTCGCTCTGTCACCCAGGCTGGAGTGCAATGACACGATCTCGGCTCACTGCAACCTCTGCTGCCCGGGTTCAAGTAATTCTCCTGGTTCAGCCTCCTAAGTAGCTGGGATTACAGGCATGCACCCCCACACCTAGTGAATTTTTGTATTTTTATTAGAGATAGGGTTTCACTATATTGGCCAGGTCTCGAACTCCTTCCTGATCTCAGGTGATCCACCCACCTTGGCCTCCCAAAATGCTGGGATTACAGGTGTGAGCCACTGCACCTGGCCTGTTTGTTCATTTTGTTAAAGGCATCTGTCATAAAACCAAAGTTTTACATTTTGTTGAAGTCTAATTTGTCATTTTTTTCCCCTTATGGATCATGCTTTGGTATTATATCTAATAACTTTTTCCTTAACATAAGGTTGGAAGGGTTTTCTCCTATACTTTCTTCTAAAAGTTTATTGTTTTACATTTTACATTCAAATCTATGTCCATTTTTAGTTCATTTCTGTGTAAGGTGTGGGGTTTACCTCAAGGTTTTGTTTCTTGTTTTGCATATTGATGATCAACTGTTCCACCACCATTTGTTGAAAAGACTCCTTTCTCCGTTGACTCACTTTTACAACTTTGACAAAAATCAATTAGCCATATCAGTGTGGGCCTACTTCCAAACTCTCTGTTCTGTTCCATTGATTTATGTATCTAGCCCTTCACTAATAACTTCATAGTAATTCTCAAAATAAGGAGTGTGAGTCCTCAGGCATTATTCAGGCATTATTCCTTTTCAAAATTGTTTGGCTATTTCAATTCCTCTGCCTTTCCCTACAAACTTTAGAATTGACTTATATGTACCTACAAAAAAAAAAAAAAAGTCCTGCTGGCATTTTTATTGGAATTACCTTAAATATATAAATCACTTTGGGGAGAACTGACATTTTAACTATACTGGGTCTTCCAAACAATGAACACAGTTTCTCTCCATTTATTTAGATCTTCTCTGATTTACCTAATCAGCATTTTGTAGTTTTCATCATACAGATCCTGCAGGTTTTGCTAAATTTATCTTTAAGTGTTTATTTTTAAGAAAATATTTGGAGCTATTGTAAATGGTATTGTATCTTCTGAATTCAGCAAAAATAGATGTACACAATTTTATAACTGCATAGTATTTTATTGCACAAATTAATTTATTTACTTGGTACTCTCTAATTGTACCTTTATGTTTTTTCTGGTTTTTCTGTTTTTTGTTTGTTTGTTTTTTGAGATGGAGTCTCGCTGTCACCCAGGCTGGAGTGCAGTGGCACGATCTTGGCTCACTGCAACTTCCACCTCCAGAGTTCAAGTGATTCTCCTGCCTCAGCCTCCAGAGTAGCTGGGATTATAGGCACCCACCATCACGCCTAGCTAATTTTTGTATTTTTAGTGAGACAGGGTTTTACCATATTGGTCAGGCTGGTCTCGAACTCCTGACCTCAGGTGATCCGCCTGCCTTGGCCTCCAAAAGTGCTGGGATTACAGGTGTCAGCCACCTCACCTGGCCTTCTCTATTGTTAACAATGTTTTAATGAATATTGTGGTACGTATCTTTTATCCATTTGTCCAATATTTTCCTTCGGATAGGTTTCTACAAGTGGAATTGCTTTGACAAAAATGTATGAACATTTTGAATCTCGATACTTACTGTCCAGCGATCCCCAAGAAAAGCTACACTAATTTCTCTTCTCACCAACTGTGTATGACTGGAAATTTTCTCATATCCTATACCTTGCCAATACTGAATGTCATTATCTTTTGGCATACTCTTTGCCACTCTCATTTTAATATTTATTTCTATGATTGTCGGTAGGCTGAAATTGTAGTACATTATAATTACAATACATTGCTGAATTCAATTAGCTGATATCCAATTTTTTTTGAGACAGTCTCACTCTGTCGCCCAGGCTGGAGTGCGGTGGCGCGATCTCAGCTCACTTCAACCTCCACCTCCCAGATTCAAGCGATTCTCCTGCCTCAGCCTCCCGGGTAGCTGGGATTCTAGGTGGCTAATTTTTGTATTTTTAGTAGAGATGGGCTTTCACCATGTTGGCCAGGCTGGTCTTGAACTCCTGACCTCATGATCCACTTGCCTCAGCCTCCCAAAGTGCTGGGATTACAGGTATGAGCCACCGCACCCAGCCAGTTGATATCTATTTTTCAATGTTATATCAATATTTATAGGTGAACATGGTCTATTTTGCTATTTTGGTAAAATATACATAATATAACATCTTAACCATTTTTAAGTATATAATTCAGTGGCATAAGCACATTCACAATGCTGTGTAACCATTACCGCTATCCATTTCCAGAACTTTCCTATCATTCCAAACAGAGACTCTGTATCCATTAAACGATAACTCTCCCTTCATCCCTTCCCCAGTCCCTGGTAACCTCTGTCATACTTGCTGTCTCTGTCTCTGTGAATTTGCCTATTCTAGGTATCTCACATGAGTGGAATCACACAATATTCGTCCTTTTATGACTGACTTATTTCACGCAACATAATGTTTTCAAGGTTCATCCAGGATGTAGCATATATCCAAATGTATTCCTTTTTAAGGCTGAATAACTTTCCACTATACGTATACATCATATTTTTTTATCCATTCATTGCTTCTCTGTTGATGGACATTTGAGTTGCTTCTACCATTTTGCTGTTTTTAACAATGCTTCTATTAATACTGGTGTGCAAGTGTCCGTCTGAGTTCCATTTTCAACTTTTTTGGGTAGTTACCTAGAAATGAAATTGCTAGATCACGTGATAATTCTTTGCTTGACTTTTTGAGGAACATGCCATACCATTTTCCACAGCAGTGACACCATTTTGAATTCCCACCAGCAATGCACCACATCCTCCCAGAGTCTGCAACCCAGAGCAAGAAACCCAATGACTAGAAAGCAGGAGAACTCCAAACAAATCCAGTTTCTCCACATCCTTGCCAGTGCTTGTTGTTTTCTGGCTTTATTTTCCCCCTGATATATATAAAATGGTCATTCCAGTGGGTGTGAAGTGCGTGATCTATTTTTTTTAACTACCTTTATTAGATTTTGGTATCAAGGTTAAGCTGGCTTTGTCCAATAAACTTAGAATCTTTCCTTCTTTCTCCATGTTTTGGAGCAGATTAAATAACATAGACATTTTCTTTGTAGGTTTGAAAAAACTTATCAGAAGAACCATCTGAGCCAGACATCACTTTCTCAGAGCTAGTTCTTTGACAACTGTCTTTATTTCCTCACTGGTTATTAATATAAGCAGTTTTTCTAACTCTTCTAGAGCATTTTGAGTCATTTTTATTTTCCTAGAAAACAATGTGTGACACAGGGGACTCAGATTTTTTTCTATAAATAAATATATATGACATTTATCATTTCTAATATTGTCTCTTTGTCATCTCTTTTTAGATTAGCTTTCCCAATTATATGTTTGCTTGTTTTCTCTCCAAAAACAAGCTCTTGGATTTGTTTGGAGTTTCTCTGCTTTCTAGTCATTGGGTTTATTGCTCTGGGGAGCAGATTCTGGGAGGACCTTCCACTGGGGTCACAGTGGGGCAGCCAAGCGTCATGCTTAAGGGCAGGGCTCTACAGCCAGATGGTCTGAGTTCAAGTCCTCATTCCTTACTCACTAGCTATTTGACTTTGAATAGTTATTTAACCTCTCTGTGTTTCAGTATCCCCACCTGTAGAACTGGGGAGGGGTGAGAGATAGAACCTGCCTCATAAGCTTAATATTAACACTAAAAAGTTGGTATTTCCTAAGCACTTAGAAAAGTGATGCCTGGCACATAGTAAGCATTATATAAGTCCTCCCCTCCCCTCCCCTCCCCCCCCCTTCCTCCTCCTCCTCCTCCTCTTCTTCTTCCTCTTCTCTCTCTTTCTCTCTTTCTTTTTCTTTTTTTTGATGGAGTCTTGCTCTGTTGCCCAGGCTGGAATGCAATGGTGTGATCTCAGCTCACTGCAACCTCCGTCTCAGGTTCAGGCGATTCTCCTGCCTCAGCCTCCCAAGTAGCTGGGATTACACGCACCTGCCACCATACCCAGCTAATGTTTTGTATTTTCAGTTGATACAGGGTTTCACCATGTTGGCCAGGCTGGTCTCGAACTCCCAACTTCAATGATCCACCCTCCTCAGCCTCCCAAAGTGCTGGGATTACAGGCATGAGCCATTGCACCTGGCTATAAGTTTTCTTAAATACATCTAGACTTCTCCCCAGTGTGCTTGAAGCCTAGGTCCCCTAGGAGCTTCTCCACTTCCCAAATATGCTTTCTGCACCTTCCCACTGCTTCCACTAATTAACGGCCTCTTATTTTGCAGAACCACCTCTGTGCAGAAAAACAACCAATCTGTTTTCCATTCTGCTGCCTGAGACAACCACATCCTCTTCCCACACCTGACAGGCTCCCATGGAAAGCTCAGGTCAGTATGTTGGGGCAAAGGGGGTCTAGTGAGCCTGCTACCGAGTGGGGAAGGCCCTTCTCATCGGTGAGGATGCCTCCAGGGCTGGCAGGACACCCTGCACGTAGACAGGCTGCAAGACCCGAATTCAGGCATCCTGTCTAAATGTGAGAACATCTTGAGAGTTGGACATCTACACACTTGTATGAGGTCCCAACTCCTTGCTGGACACTGAGCTTGACAATGGGAATGATGATAAGAATAGCCAAGATTTATTGCCAAATACTTGTGACTATTTAACAAAAGCCTATATAGCACTTACAATGGATTGAGGAGGGATAAGAGCACTTGACAAATATTAACTCATTTAGTCTCTGTTAACCTTCTAAGATAGGTATTATTACTCTCATTTTACAGAAGGGATTTCCCTTCTGAGGCATGCCAAGGGCAGGTACTTTTCCCCCAGTCACATAGCTACTGAATGGTCAAATCAGGAGTGAAACCCAGCAATCTAGCTCCCGCGTCTAGGCTTAATGATTTCATTACAGATTGCCTCACACAAATGCCAGAATGATTCTGTGAGGTAGGACTAGCACTATGATCATCCTCGTTTTTCTGAAAGGGAAACCGAGGCTCAGAGAGGTTATATAATTTGCTCAAAGCCACACATCTAGTAAGTGGCAAGGCCAGAACTGGAGCCTAGTCTGTCTGATTCCAAAGCCTGTACTCTTCACCCTGTGTTAACTTGGGACAACAGGGAAAGATGACCAGCCCCCACCACGATGTGCATCATCTAATGGTCTGGGAAAGTCAAAGATCACACCTTAGGCCACCAAGCAGAGACACCAATTCCCCTAAAGATCCCTGCCCTGGGGAGGGCAACCCATAGGCAGGGTCAGCATCTCAGTTCTTAATATTCCTGTGACATAAATTCTTTTGACATCCATCCATCCATCCAACCTCAGAGAGCCTCATCCAATCAGAAGCAGCTCCACAGAGTCAGGCAACCCCAGTGAATCCTGGTGTTACAATATTCTGGGTTATCTGTAACCAGCTGGGGTTTGGGGTGAGAGGCTTGGGATGGGGAAGTACCGTGAAAATTGAAATACAGTCAGGCACTGCATAATGCCAATGTTTTGGTCAACGACGAACCTTACAAACAGCAGCGGTCCCATAGGAGAGTACTGTATTTTTTCTGTAGCTTTTCTGTTTTGATACATTTAGACACACAAGTACCGCTGTGTTACAACTGCCTACAGTACTCAGTGCAGTAACATGCTGTGTCCGTTTGTAGCCTAGGTGCGTAGTAGGCTATGCTATGTAGGTTTCTGTAAGTGCACTCTATGATGGTCATACAATGATGAAATTGCCGCAAGACATATTTCTCAGGACATATCCTCATAGTTAATTGACACACGAAGGTATTTCGAAACCAACTTACTTTGCACTCCCTTTATAACAGTAATATGTGCCATGCTGTCTTTTAGGAAAAGAGGTGTATTGTATATAAGCACCAGTAAAGGTTTATTTATATATAAGCAATAAAAACTGATGTGGCCATTTTAATTTTTTAAAAATGTGGCCAAGCATCAAAGGAAAAGCTGAAGCACCAGACACCAGAAAGGGTAGGGGACTGTATGAGCCTTGCCACCAGGACAGAGAAAGGTAGACAATGTCCTTGGAGGGCACACCAGGCGTCCTTCCCTCCTGGGCATTCTCTGAACAAGGCTGTCTGAGAGAAACAGAAACAGAGAATGTCAGTCCATGGGCAACTTGGTCCTGTGCCCACACCAAGGCTGAAGCTAAGTAGGGCACCTGGGTCACAGTCCCACCAAGACTACAGCGAGCTGGGAGGGACACTGGGCAGGTAAAACCACTGACTTCCCCCTCCAAAGGTATGGCAGATGACGCCCAAATCCAATGAGTAAAAGGAAACATCCCCAAATTAGGATGATTGCCCTGGCAACTCGGAAGGGGAGTTCTCCCATCATAACCAGGTGTCTTCCCACATTATGATTTTTTTTTTTTTTGAGATGGAGTTTTCACTCTTGTTGCCCAGGCTGGAGTGCAATGGCACAATCTCGGCTCACTGCAACCTCCACCTCCCGGGTTCAAGTGATTCTCCTGCGTCAGCCTCCCGACTAGCTGGGATTACAGGCACTAGCTACCAGGCCCAGCTAATTTTTTGTATTTTTAGTAGAGGCGGGGTTTCATTATGTTGGCCAGGCTGGTCTCGAACTCCTGACCTCGTGATCCACCCACCTCGGCTCCCAAAGTGCTGGGCTTATGATTGTTTTTAACACTCCCCACCTTCTCACAGCTCTTGGAGTTCTCCCATCCTACAGTTAAGAAGGATTGCTTTGGCTATTCAGGCCCTTTTTTGGTTCCATATCAATTTTAGAATAGTTTTTTTCTAGTTCTGTGAAAAATGACATTGGTAGTTTGACAGAAATAGCATTGAATCTGTAGATTGCTTTGGGCAGTATGGACGTTTTAACAATATTGATTCTTCCAATTCATGAGCATTGGAATGGTTTTCCATTTGTTCATGTCATCTATAATTTCTTTTTAGCAGTGTTTTGTAGCTCATCTTGTAAAGATCTTTCACCTCCTTGAATACCTAACATTTAAACAGCCCTTGAAAGGTGTACACACAGAGAGTCTTCCACAAATGTGGCAAGGTGATGCTATGTGCTCACCAAACCAAGTTCATTTTTGTCACCTAGAGACAGCAAGACTACATTTCCCAAACTCCCCTGCAGTTAGAGAAAAGCCATGTGACTGCATTCTGGCCAATGGAATGTGGTGGAAGTGATGTAAGTCACTTGCAGGCCTGTGTTCCCTGCACTGTCCTCCATATTCCTCTTCCCATTCCACAGTGACCTTGGGGGACACATGTTGAAGGTAATGGTGCCACAAGAGGGAATAAGTCTCAGTGCCTGCTTGAAGCCCACAATGGACTGTGGGGAGAGGGAGAATAAGCACGTGTTGTGTTAATCCTCTGACGTTTGGGCCCATTTGTTAAAGCAGCTACTATTCTTTGACTGACTCATGGATATGCAAAGTGTTTTCCAACATCTTATCTCACTTGATTCTGACAAGCATCCTGTGAGTTTGGCAGGACAAATACTGTTCTCCCTGTTTGATAGATTCCAGGTCTAGAGCCCTTACCTTTGTCACATATTGCCTCTCCAACCATAGAAAGTCACACCTAGAGGGCCTCCAGCACACAGATGCACCTGATTCTCCTTACCCCTATCCTGCATAAAGGCTCAGATTGTTTGGAAAACCTTTGCAGTCTTACCCCTGTTTGCAGGCATGGCAAAATATCAATAGCCTTGGTGCCCCTGGAATATTGCTCTTTTGCATACCCTAAAATAAATATTTTACTTTTCAGTAATTTTTTAAAAAATTAAAATGGCCACATCAGTTTTTATTGCTTATATATAAATAAACCTTTATTGGTGCTTATATACAATACACCTCTTTTCCTAAAAGACAGCATGGTACGTATTACTGTTATAAAGCGAGTGCAGAGCAATCCTAAGTAAAAAGAACCAAGCTGGAGGCATCACATTACCTAACTTCAAACTATACTATAAGGCCACAGTAACCAAAAGAGTATGGTACAAGTATAAAAATAGTCATATAAACAATGGAACAGAATAGATAACCCAGAAATAAAGGTACATACCTACAGCCATCTGATCTTTAACAAAGTTGGCAAAAATAAGTAATGTGGAAAGGGCTCTCTATTCAATAAATGATGCTGGGATAACTGGCTAGCATATGCAGAAGAATGAAACTGAACCACTACCCTTCCCCATATACAAAAATTAACTCAAGATAGATTAAAGATTTAAATGTAAGACCTCAAACTACATGAATCCTAGGAAACACCATTCTAGACATCAACCTTGGAAAGAATTTATGACTAAGTCCTCAAAAGCAATTGCAACAAAAACAAAAATTGACAATTGACTGTTACTAGTAATAGTACTCCTCATAGTACCTAGGTGATGTGATCATCCATACTACAAACCTCAGTATCAAGCAGTATACCCAGGTAACAAACCTATGCATGTAACTCCTGAACCTAAAAGTTAAAATTTATTTTAAATAAATAAAAAATTAATATTAATAATAATACCTAATTAGTAATATCCCACATTCCTCAATGCAGAGGAGGATAATAATAATGGATGCCATTTATCTAATTGACTGTTTGGAGTCATCAAGGATGTTAGACCTGCATATCATATATGAACAATGCTGAGTCACTTAAGACACAGGAAATATCCCATTTTTTTCTTTCATTTCATCAAATGAAAACCAGCTTCAACGTCTCATTTTCCAAGGTTAGGATGAATTCTAGCATTATTCTCTTGGAGTGCCTCCCCCTCCGTGGGAGTTTGTGAGATGCTCAGAGTTTATAAAGTCTGGGTAGTGGGAAAAGGCTGTGGTCTCCAGTCCACGGTGGCTGCAGCCACCAGAACTGCTTGGCCAGGCTTGCAAGGTCCAGAGGGAGACAGAACCTGCTCTGGGGGACATTCTCATGCTCTGGTGAAGATGGCTCAGTAGACCTTTGCTGTGGCATCAGAGGCACAGGGTTCAGTGCTTAGCGGTCCTCATCTGATCTTTGCCACCACTGGTAAGCTTTGTCCCAGCAGGTCTGATTGTCCTCATTCCCTGGAACCCTACCTATCCCTTGTCCCCTCACAGTCTTAGGGAATCCAGCCTCTACCCTTGGGCTGGACCACTCTCCTCTTTAAAAGCATCAGCCTTACTCTGCACCTTTTTAGGCAATCCATCTTGACTGGCTCAATCAACTTGCCATGAACCTCAAATTCAGGTGCCTCCAGGGGTCAGGCAGAGGATGTAAATGAGTGAAACCGAGGCATGGGGAACTGCAAAGACCTAGAGAAGCTGTGTGATTCTACCCCCTACAGTTGTCACATGTGAGAAGAATGCAGGCCCAGTGTCAAAAGATTGCCAGATTTTCAAGAGATGCCAGAAACCCAAACTGTTAGGCAAAATCTCCTGACTTGTCAATGTTGGCAGCTAATTCATTGTTTTGTTTTTTTTTTTAAGACACACGATACAAGCCCAAACAAAACACACAGCAAGCCAGATGTGGACCCAAGCCTGAGAGTTTGTTCTAGCTACCCAGACATTCAAAAACAAAATTTATTTGAAGTGGCCTCCCAGGGCTACTGGCAACCTCTCTATTTTTCTGTGAAACATAAAAACTTAACTTCCCTTGCAAAGCAAGGGGACCTGGGGCTCAGAAGACAAAGGCTTGGCTGCACTTCTGATGAGGGGAAGGGAGGAAATTACATTTGTCACAGTTTACAGTCTTTCTGTGCAGTATATGGCGGAAGAGAGAAAAGAAAGAGAAGGAAGGAAGGAAAAAAGAAAGGAAGGAAGGGAGGGAGAAAGAGAGGGAGGGAGGAAAAAGAAAGAAGACTTAGCACCAGCTAATTTTCTAATAACTCATTCTGCATTAACTCATTAAATCTTCATGCAAGGTGGAAATGCATAGATGGAGGAAAGATTGTGACCAACCTTTTTGCCAAGATAAATGATTGCCTTGACAGTTTGGGGAGATGCTGCTGTGCCCAGCAGAGGGATCGGATGCTCAGATGCGGCTGTAATACCCTGTCCACTCTCAGCCTGGAGAAGATTCAGGATCAGGCCTTGACAGGGACAAGTGTCCCACAGGGGACATGTGAGAGCCAGGAAGAAAGTGGGGGCTTCAGGGATGTGGCCCCTGTGGGCTTTGCATGGGTCTGAGGAAGGGCCAGACCATGAACACCAACACATATGGTGGCTTGGCCCAAAAAAGTGTTAAACTCTTGGACTGCAATCTGATGATTTTTAAATTTGTTATCGCCATTCTACTTACTTCCAAAGGAATCTGAGGCAATTCAGATACAGATTAAATAGAACAGAAAGCAGGGACACCAAAAACGAGCCCAAAAGAGAGATCCCTGTCACTTGAGATGAGCTAATTTTTGAGGCTGGGCCCCAAATCTGACTGTAAGTTTCCTGACAGCTAAGTCAAAGAGGAACACTTGCAGCACACAGTTTGTGTTGTCTGACAACTAGAGAATCCACACTCACCTATAACGGCAAATTCTTAGTGGGAACTAATTGCAAAGAGGAATTTATTGTGTGAGGAGTGTTTTCCATACTTCCTATCTGAGTCCAGCTCTGCCAAGAAACAGACACCAAGTTCAAGGATTTATTTGGGGAAACACTTGCGTGATAGAAATGGAGAGGGATCTGGGGGGGGCAGCTGTCAGACCCTGGTGCAAATCTGACTCCAAATGAAGGAGAAAAGGAAGAAGTGTCAGTGGAAATGCACTGGACTGATGGGAGTCCAAGAAGAGCTCAGCAGGGCAGTTGGAGAAGCTTGAGTGTCTCTTGGTGAGGTGCCTGCTTTAGAACCCCTGCTGTACTCTGTATTGGCTGGGAAGTGTGGCTCAGCAGAAAGTGATGGATTTTACAGCTGTCTTAGTCTGTTTGCATTGCTATAATATAAAAGAATACCTGCCGGGTGCAGTGGCTCACATCTGTAATCCCAGCACTTTGGGAGGCTGAGGCAGGCAGATCACGAGGTCAGGAGTTCGAGACCAGCCTGGTCAACATAGTGAAACCCACCTCTACTAAAAATACAAAAAAAATTAGCCAGGCGTGGCAGCAGGAGCCTGTAGTCCCAGCTACTTGGGAGGCTGAGACAGGAGACTCATTTGAACCCGGAGGCAGAGGTTGCAGTGAGCAGAGACCATGCCATTGCACTCCAGCCTGGGTGACAAAATGAGACTCTGTCTCAAAAGAAAAAAAAAACCTGCAGCTGGGTAATTTAGAAAGAAAAGAGATTTATTTGGCTCGCTGTTCTGTACAAGAAGCAGGGTTCCAGCATCTGCTTCTGATAAGGGGCTGAGGGAAGCTTCCACTCCTGGTGGAAAGGGAGCGAGCGTGGGCAGATCACATGCTGAGAGAGGAAGCAAGAAGAGGGGGAAGGTGCCAGGCTCTTTTTAACAACCAGTTCTCAGGGGAACGAATAGAACAAGAATTCGCTACTGTGAGGATGGCATTCATGAAGTATCCACCTCCATAACCCAAACGCTTCCCATTAGGCCCCACCTCCAACACTGGGGACCAAATTTCAACATGAGATTTGGAGGATCAAATATCCAAACCACTGCAACAGCACAGTGGCTGCAGACCTGGGTCCATTATAGCGGGAGATCAGCAAGGTACCTTCTCACAGCCACCACAGTTCCCAAATGTCAGGTGCTCATTCTTGTACCACTTCTGGGTTTTTTTTTTCCATGCTAAAGAAAAAATTTATTCTGACACTTATTAAAATGGTAAGGAAGACTTATCCAAGACTATTGCCATATGAAAGAGAGAGCAGGCTCAACTTGGAATAAGGAAAAGCCAGTTGGGGATTTGTAGCCCATGGGCAGAGTGAGGGGACCAGTGGATGGAAAATTCCTAAGAGGAGACATCAAGGGTTGGGGTATTCTTGCTAAACTGAGCTAACAGGATTCTTGTTAGAGGAGGGTCAAATTCTTTTTGTTTGTTTGTTTTTCTTTTGTTTTTGAGATGGAATCTCGTTCTGTTGCCAGGCTAGAGTGCTGTGGCTTGATCTCGGCTCACTGCCACCTCCACCTCCCGGGTTCAAGTGATTCTCCTGCCTCAGTCTCCCAAGTAGCCAGGACTACAGTGCGCACCATCATTCCCAGCTAATTTTTGTATTTTTAGTAGGGATGGGGTTTCACCATGTTGGCGAGGATGGTCTCCATCTCTTGACCTCAGGATCTGCCCACCTCGGCCTCCCAAAGTGCTGGGATTACAGGCGTGAGCCACCACGCCCAGCTGAGGCAGGTCAAATTCTTTTACATCAAAGGTGAGGGATGAAGGGCTTCAGCAGATATCAACGGTGATGGATTCCAACCTAAACTCATCTGGCGGGATTCTTGCTAAAACTGGAATGGGCAGGCCAAAGACAGGACAGGAGCCAAGGTTGAGGCCTACTCAAGAAAAGGGCTAAGAGGAGCCTGAGGAAGCTCTGATCAAGGAGAGAGTCTTTGTTACCACTTGTCCTGGTATGTAACTGATACATTTCTTTAAGTGGACTTCAGGATTTTAGCTTTATACTTGGGTGGGAGACTACCAGATTCAAAAAATAAATAAATAAAATAAATAAGTTTTAGCTTCAGGCATGGACTGAGGAACTATTAAAAATAATGGCAAAAACTGCAATGACTTTTGCACCAATCTAATAGTTTATATATATATATACACATATATATATATATATACGTATTTTCTAACATGCATTAAAATAAATGCATATCTCTTCAGATTCTAAGGTGTCTGTATACCACCTAAAATCGTCCTGCACAGCACCAATGGTACACATACTGCACCTGGGGAAATGCTGGTTTTACAAAGAACACAGAAACGTGGAAGGAAAGGCTGTATTCCAGCCCTGGCTGCAAACTCTAAGTCAATTACTTCGGGTACCTCTTGAGGCTCAGAGAAGTGGCTAAAGACACTCTCAGAAGGAATGGAGGTGGGATGAGGGTGAGGCTCAGTGGACTGAGTTTCCTCCCACCCCTACCACTGCCCAGATGTGGAGCTGGACCTCCAGAGGAGCGTGCAGGCTGTGCTCCGGGAGCTCAGCACCCAGGCCCCTGCCGTGCAGAGCAACCAAGGTAAGAGCCTGCTGACGGCAGCAGCTGCTCCCCTTGACCTCCACCCCACCCCAGCCAGCTCTACACGCACAACCAGGAAAGGGCCCCGGCCTGGAGCTCATGGAGCGAGGGTCTTCTAGCAAAACCCCTTTCCTGCTGGAAATGCCTAGAGTCTAAAGGACTGAGAAGACTTCTTTGCTCCCTAGTTCAACCCTCCCGGCAACTGCCTCAGAGCACAGGGGATCTTCCACCCTCTTTCACCCTCTTTCTTCCCTTTTTTTGTTTGTTTTTGGGATGGAGTCTCATTCTGTTACCCAGGTTGGAGTGTAGTGGCGCAAACTTGGCTCACCGCAAACTCTGCCTCTTGGGTCCAAGTGATCCTCCTGCCTCAGCCTCCTGAGTAGCTGGGATTACAGGCATACCCCACCACACCCGGCTAATTTTTGTATTTTTAGTAGAGACTGTGCTTTGCCATGTTTGCCAGGCTGGTCTTGAACTCCTGACTTCAAGTGATCCACCTGCCTCTACCTCCCAAAGTGCTGGGATTACAGGTGTGAGCCACCGCGCCCCACCTGCCACCCTCTTTCTTAACCACTTTCCCTAGCTCCACTTCCAAACCTAATTCCCCTTGGCACTCCAGGCCTGCAGGACTTCCAGAATGTGGCTGGGAACACACACCTGCAAACACTGCTGCTCTGTGCCACATGACACACATCTGTCCCCACTTGTGTCCTACCTGCCCTCATTTCTTCCCTGGGAGCTCACTGTCCAACAAGGGCTGCAGATCAGAACTCCCCCCATGGAAGAAGCCCACGCAGGCACACCTGGAGCAGGCACTGGTGGTGGAGTCAGACCTGTGGCTGGTCAGAGCTGCAGCTGGGGCTCCAGGGCTCAGGGTCTTACTCAGAGGGGTCTCCTCTAAGAGCCCCCTGCCCACCTGGCCATGCTGTGCTCCCCTTTCTCCTGGCCCAGGCATGTGGAGGTGGTCCCTGCACAAGAAGGTCGAGCGAGATCCTAGTAAGAGCCCAGCGCTGGTCCGCATTCTGCTCAGAGAACTGGAGAAGGTGAGTTCCTGGACCTCCGGGAGGAAGATGGGGATGAAAGGAAGAGAGGGGCCAGTTGGGTAGGGACTCAGTCCTGGCGGCTCTGTGTCTCCCAAGCTTTGGTCACCTGCATGATTTTTACCATATGCATCTCCTTCCTGTACTTTTACATAAGCAATATTTTCTTTACATCAATTCCCACTGTTTGACTTCAACAAACAGGTTTCAAAAAGAAGCGCCATAATGCAACCACAAATAGAAAACCTGTATCACTTGTCAGAAACAGAAGGTACCTATAAACATAAATATACGACTATTGACATTTCTCAAAATTATCCTCGAACCACATAAATTATCCTCCGCACTACCCAATGTTCTGCTTGCAACTGTTTGGGAAACACTGCTCCAAGCTGGGGCTTGTTTGTTGCTTTGCTGCGGCTCTTTCCCTGATGGAATTTGGCACCTCCCCTGCAGAGCTCTCTGAGGCCTCTCATGCTCCCACACCCTCCCCAAGGGGCTCCTGCACCTGTGTGCCTTCCCCTCCCTGCTCTCTATCCAGAGCAGACAATGGCCCTTTGCTCTCCTCCTGGCTGCCTTCCACCCCATCTCCTGCCCACCACCAGCCTAGACTACCTCCTGCTAGGAGTGGGGAGTCCCCCAGCCCAATACCTGTCATGTGATCTCCTGTTTTCCAGGCAGAAAGCGAGGACCTCCGGCATGTCATCATTCCCTTGCTGCACACTGTAATGTACGTGCTCACCAAGGTGAGCTGGGGGCTGAGGTCAAGGTGGTGGTGGTGACCTGCATGTGGCTGAGCTGGACACTGTCCTTTCTCCTTAGAGGGCAGTCAGTCTCTGCCAGGATGAGCCTAGAAAATCCCTTGGACTGCCTGCCCTAAACTGGCTTCTAAGCACTAGCCACCCCCTTTCCCTCCTATATGGAGAGATAACTTTGGAGAGACAGTGGCCTTGAATGGCAGGATGAGGTCTTTGGGTTTGCTCATGTGTGCAATGCAACAGGAGACATCACTGATCCCTACATAGAGAAGAGACACAATACAGATGTGGTTACTGTCTCGGGAAGAGTCATTGGGAGTTGGGTATTGTTGCAGGGGTGGGAGTGGTGATGAAGGAAGAAAGGAAGGGCAAGTCTGGGGTTGCTGGAGAGTCCACGGTCAAGATGTGGCTTGGCTCCGGCAGAGGCAGAGGGCACACTGAGGTGGGGAGGGCAGGCTCTGGGGTACAGCGGAGCAACTCAGGCCTGTGGGATGTAAGGATGAGCAAAGGAGGCTGAAGAAGTGCCTCCAAGGTTTTAAGCCTGGAGGACCGCAGTAATGTGCTTCTCTGATGGAGCAGAAGGGCAGCGGAGGTGGGTGGATGGAGTTGATTTGCTTACAGAACTTGTTGCAATGAATTTTTATCTTGGTAAGTTGGAGCAGGGAGACAAAGGGATGTCTTACAGGTTCTGGGGAAGAGGCTGGAAGGTGTGGGTTTGGGAGAGAGCTGTGAAACCAGGTCTGGCTGTCAGGTCTGACCTTCTACCCCTTCTCCCAAGCCCCTCCCCAGAAACTCCCACAGGACCCTTCACCTCTCCCTCCCTCCCCGCTCTCACTCAGGCCACAGGAATCACAGAGGAGCTCTACCGGCGAACCTATGCCTTTTGCACAAGATTGCTGACCCTGCCCACCCCCTATTGCACAGTCGCCTTGGACTGCGCAATAAGGCTGAAAACGGAGACGGCCGTCCCAGGTAAGAGCAACTGGGCATCTTTGTCTCCCACGCTACACCCCCAACACTGCCCAAGGTCTTACCTTTTTCTCCAGGATACCAGGGAGCTCAAAAGCCTCCACACCTTCTGTAAGAAGGTGGAGAATGAGAATCAGAGACCTGGGGACTGGTTGACCAAAGTGGTCTGGTTTGCAGGGACACTGTACCAAAGGATGGTCATTGCCGAACAGAACCTGATGAATGAACCGTATCCCTACCAAGAGAGGTGAGTGGCCCCAGAAAAACTGCTACCTTCAGCCTCCTAAAAGTTCCATGGCTTTAGTGACTCCTCCCTGGGAGGAGGACAAAAGAGGAGGCTGGATTAAGCAGAGCCCTAGCAGACCTCCCCAGCCATGACATTTGTCCAGCAGTGGAGTGCGTTTGCAATTCAAGGTTGGCGTGCCATATTGTTTTCTGGACACCACCGACAGCAGGATAGCTCTTTCTTCTCAGGTTGGATTCAAAGCTACCCTGCTCACATGCAGAACATGGACATGGCCTTGTGGCCACTCTGGAGCTCTGATCCACCTCCATCCTGCCCTTGGCCATGATCCAGCATCCTTCCAGCCAGGCAGCTGGAGGAGACTCCAGAATAGCCATAGCAGAGGGGCTCAGGTGCAACTGCACAATGAAGCCTGAGGGCTTCCATGCGGGACGCCCAGCCCCTTAGATAAGACTGAGGAAGTGTCTCCTGCTCCTGATGGGGAGAGGGGTGATGAAATTGGGAGTGGCACCTCCCTTTTCTGCAGGCACCTCCACTAACTTGGCTCTTAAAGGCACAGCTTGAGCTTGGGGTGTGAGGTGCTGTGTTTGTGAAGGATGCATGGAGGCCCAGGGCACCCAAAGGACTTAGCATGGGAGAGGTGGGGAGACATGGTGGGAAAGGAGGAGGGAGTAGGGGAGGTCGGTTCTCTGGTGTGATAAGGGTGATGAGAGAAGATGAGATTCCCTCAGGCTTCAGCGCTCCAGTTCTGGCAGGAAGGATTTAGGGTCCCTCCTAGAAGGTGACCTGGTCACTGGGCCAGGATGCTGAGAGAGGGAGCAGAATTCAGGCTAGAACTTTCCTAGACACGGGACTAGGCCTGCTTTCCTCTGTGGACAGTGAATTAGAGCTGCCCCTCAAGAAGGGCTGTGCACGCCCTTATTTGCCACAGTCCTCACCACTTCCTATTGTCATCCCCCCTAGAGACTTCTGAATTGAAGACTCCTCTTTTTAGCAGAATTAAATTACTTGGGGGTGCTGCACAGCTCTGAGGGTGCCCATCTGGTGGCCCCTCTCCCATTAGTTACTATCAATCCCACCCCTCCCCTCTGCCTCTTCCTCTGCCCTCAGAGTGTTCCTCTTCGTGGATCCTGAGCTGGTGTCTGCCTCTGTGTGCAGCGCTCTGCTACTGGAGATCGAGGCAGCCCAGGTGCAGCAGACGCCGGAGGCCTGCATGCGCCATGTGGTCTCCCATGCCCTGCAGGCAGCTCTGGGGGAGGCCTGCCACGCAGGCGCTCTGCACAGGAAGCTGCAGGTAATGGCCCTGCCCGTAGCCCCTTGTCGGGTCCAGCCCTGGTCCCTGCATACCCATACCAGTCACTCACCCTGCTCTTCCTCCTTCTCCTGTTTCACATTACCTTTTTCCCCAAATCAAAAATTAATACATTTTGACCGGGCGCGGTGGCTCATAGCTGTAATCTCAGCATTTTGGGAGGCCAAGGTGGGTGTATCACCTGAAGTCAGGAGTTCGGGACCAGCCTGACCAACATGGTGAAACCCTGTCTCTACTAAAAATAGAAAAATTAGCTGAGTGTGGTGGCACATGCCTGTAATCCCAGCTACTCAGGAGGCTAACGCAGGAGAATCTCTTGAACCCTGAAGGTAGAGGTTGCAGTGAGCCAAGATCATGCCACTGCACTCCAGGCTGAGCAACACAGCGAGACTGTTTCAAAATAATAATAATAATAAGATATAAGGCAATGTCAGTATTCCTAGCAGTAGGGTGAATGAGTGTCTCAGTCCTGAAAGCAGGAATCTGTGTCACCACAACAGTGGCTAGTACATCATCTCACTGGTAGTCAAAGCCAAAGTCACTGCAATGACCTATAAGAGCCTGGTGCGGTAGCTCATGCCTATAATCCCAGGTACTTGAGAGGGCAAGCTAGGAGGACTGCTTGAGGCCAGGAGTTTGAGACTATCCTGGGCAACATAGCAAAACCCCATTTATACACATGATTATAATTTTTAAAAAGCCAGGTGTAGTGACATGTGTTTGCAGTCCCAGCTACTCGGAAGGCAAGAGGATCACTTGAGCCAAGTTCAAGGCTGCAGTGAGCTTTGATTGTACCACTGCACTCTAGCCTGGGCAACAGAGAGACACCCCATCTCTAAAAACCAAAATAAACTGTCTCCAAGAACCTCATCTTGAGGGCCTTGACCTGTCCCCACCTCTCTTCATTTTCTCTCTGGCCTGTCTCATAACTTTCCCTTTCATTTCCTCTGCTCCAGCTATAGAAGCCTCCTCATTTTTCTCCCAACATGCGCAGACCTGACACACTTGCACCCAGGACCCTTGTGCGGGCTGCTTCCTGTGCTTGGAATATTCTCTCAGATACCTGTGTAGCTCACTCTTTCACTTCCTTTAAGTCTTTCCTTAAAAATCACTTTCTCAGGGAGGCTTCCCAGATGACAAAATCTAAATAATTTAGCCCCTCCCTCAAATGCCACATCCTCCTTCTCTGCTTTATTTTGTCTTTGGTGCTTATTGTTATTTATTATACCATAAATTTTACTTATCTTGTTGATTGCCTGCTCCTTCTGCCATATACATACTATAATAGGAGCTCCCTTTTTTTTTTTTTTTTTTTTCTGAGATAGAGTCTCACTCTCTCGCCCAGGCTGGAGTGCAATGGAGTGATCTCAGCTCACTGCATCCTCCACCTCCTGGGTTCAAGCGATTCTCCTGCCTCAGCCTCCTGAGTAGCTGGGATTACAGGCACACCCCACCACACCTGGCTAAGTTTTGTATTTTTAGCAGAGACAGGGTTTCACCATGTTGGTCAGGCTAGTCTTGAACTCCTGACCTCAGGTGATCTACCCTCCTTGGCCTCCCAAAGTGCTGGGATTACAGCCGTGAGCCACCGTGCCTGGCCCCCAAATTTTTGTCCATTTTGTTTGCTGCTGTATCCCAGCTCCTATAACAAGCCTGATGCAGTCAGCTGTACTAAGTGCTGGAGATGCAGCTGTGAACAAAACAGACAAAACTCCCTGCCTTCCTGAAGTTCAGTCTAGTGGTGATCCAAGTGCTGGGTGACACTTTCAGGTGGTGGGTGTCAGTGGCCATCTCTGCCCCTCTGGGTAACAGATGCTACAGACCTACAGTCTCCCTGTAATAGGATATGAGAGGCAGAGGGGACTCCCAACGTGCAGGACAGGTGTGGGGCCCTGGATGCGAGATCCAGAAGCCTTTGTGGGAAGCTCCTGCCGGTCCCCCAGGGAAAGCAGGGAGATGTCACCTTGGGCTACCAGAGCCCTTCAGACTTGGCTTAGGAGCTCGGGTGCATAGGCACTGGGCCAAGGCCCAGGCTCTGATGCCCCTCCCTGACAGGCCAGCTCCCCCCGCACCCTGGAGCACTATTTCCATGCTGTGGTGGCTGCCGTGGAGCAGATGGCCAGCGAGGCCAGCCCAAGCCGGTCAGGACATGTGGAGAGGCTGGAGGAGATTTACTGCTCGCTGCTGGGGCCAGCGGCGGGGCACTGCTGCGGTAAGCGACGGGATGATGGGGGACCTTGCCAAGGGCCCCGCAGGGGTAGCTCACTGCACCGAAGGGGGTGCCCAGAGAGCAGCACTGGACCTGCCTCTGTCCGTGTACCTGGCCGACTCCTAAGAGCCTGAGGACAGCCCAGGGATTTGGCAGGACCAGGACTAGGAAGGCTGGTAATTAGGCCGGGCGCAGTGGCTCACGCTGGTAATCCTAACACTTTGGGAGGCTGAGGCAGGTGGATCACCTGAGGTCAGGAGTTCAAGACCAGCCTAACCAACATGGTAAAACCCCGTCTCTATTAAAAATGAAAAAAAAAAATCAGCTGGGAGTGGTGGTGGGCACCTGTAATCCCAGCTACTTGGGAGGCTGAGGCAGGAGAATCACTTGAACCCAGGAGGCAGAGGTTGCAGTGAGCCGGGATAGCACCTCTGCACTCTAGCCTGGATGACAGAGTGAGACTCTGTCACAAAAAAAAAAAAAAAAAAGGCAGGTAATTTAGTCATGAAAGCAGCTGACACCCCCAGAGCCCCTACTATACCCCAGTTGCTATTCTAATCAGTTTACATATATTTAAATATATTGCCTATACTGTATTAAATCAATGAAACCTCAAAGACAACTTATGAAACAGAAAAGATTATTATCCCCAATTTAAAGCAGATGAAACTGAGTTAGAGGTTAAATATCTTACCCAAGATCACCTAAGGCAGTTAGTGGCAAAGCCAGGCTGTCTAGTTCAGCACTCTGCTATAGTAATCAAGAGTTGATCGTACAAGGACCAGAGCATCTAAAAGAGCAGAGGAGTCAACATCCTTGATATCTGGTATCATAGATTTTTATTCCTCACCCTTCCTATTTGCACATTTATAAGATATCGCTTTATCTTATGCAAGGCATTATGTAGGTAAGATAATGCCTACCCTGACGCAAGCCCCATGTGGATGGGGGTATCTGAAATAGACTAGAGAAACATCCCAAATATGTGTTTCTTGGCTGTTGTAGGGTAGTTCTGATTTGGGTCCTGTTTCATGGTCACCCAAAATATCATGGAATGTGTCAGCCTGCATGTCCCAGATATGCATGGTCACTGATCATGCACCTGTAGTTGTGCCCAGGAGGTCAAGGCTGCAGTGAGCAATGATCACGCCAGTGCATAAGGCATGGGGTTAAGGACTGGAATCCACTGGAAGAGGTTAGTGGGCCAGGCCCTGGGTTTGAACTTGGCAGCCCAGATTGGGTGGAGGCCACAGAAGTTGGGTGAGGTGGGCAGGATAAAAACTGCCTAAAGACTCCATCTTCGCAGTTTTTCATTCTTTTGCTTTAACATTCTGCACTGCCTCTGATCCCACATGGAAAAGGCTGCTCCCCACTTCTCTAGAAGCTGGGACAAACTCTGGCGCCAATCTGCCTTTGCTCCTCTATGGCCCCTTGCTGACACCAGTGATTGCCTGGATCAGGCAAGACCATCTGGGCTGCCCCCAAGCCACATCCAGGGGCACCTGTCTCCTGCCCAGACTTGCCCTGTGCATTTGTTTTGTTTTGTTTTGAGATGGGGTCTCACTCTGTCATCCAGGCTGGAGTGCAGTGGCTCCATAATGGCTCATTGCAGCTTTGACCTCCTGGGCTCAAGCAATCCTCCCACCTCAGCCTTCTGAATAGCTGGGACCACAGGCATGCGCCACCACACCTGGCTACGCCCTGTGCATCTTAATGACCAGGCAGCACCCCCGTCAAGGCCGTGGCTGTAGGGGGCAGTGTGGAGCAGTGGTTATAAGCACAGTGCTGTGGGTAAGAGCAGAGACTCTGGAGCTGAGCTGCCTGGGCTCAAGTCTTCACTCCGCTGTTTACTACGTGACCTTGGGCCAGTTTTCAACCTCTTCATGTCCTGGCTCCTCCCCTGTAAACAGGAGAATAATGTCACCTGTCACCCAGGGCCATTGGCAGGATCCAGAGAAATGATTACAGTGTGTGCCAGGTGAGTAGAACAAGGCCTGGCAGGCAGTAGTAGGTGCTCAGTGAATACCAGCTGCTCTCCCGTAAGAAGCTTGCAGCCTCATGAAGGAGGAGCCACAGCAACATAGAAGTGAAATAGGAATACAGAGCCAAATCCTAAGACCACATGTGAGGTCCAGTGTGCAGACAAAGTCTGCTAGGAGGCATGACCACCGTGGGCCTCTGGAGTGGTCAAAAAAGATTCTAGAAAGAGGAGCAGGAAGACAGGCTGGCCTCAGTCTCTCCCCTGGAATACCCAGGGTTCCTGCTGCCCCCAGACTTTGCTGATGAGGTCTCTTTAGCATCACCGACAGCAACAAATGTTAATTGTCTACTGCATGCAAGATATTGGAAGCAGCCCTGAGAAGGGCTGAGGTCTTTTCTGCCTCGTCTGGATGCAGGCAGGGCATTTTAAGAACAGCGGGAGGCCGGTCATGGTGGCTCACACCTATAATCCCAGCAGTTTGGGAGGCTGAGGTGAGTGGATCACCTGAGGTCAGGAGTTTGAGACCAGCCTGGCCAACATGGCAAAACCCCATCTCTACTAAAAAATACAAAAATTAGCTGGGTTTGATAGCAGGTGCCTGTAATCCCAGCTATTCTGGAGGCTGAACCCTCTGCCTTCCAGGTTCAGGAGAATTGCTTGAACCCAGGAGGTGGAGGTTGCAGTGAGCGGAGATTGTGCCATTGCACTCCAGCCTGGGAGACAGAGCAAGACTCCATCTCAAAAAAGAAGAAAAAAAGAAAACAATAGTGGGAAAGCCAGTCTGGTGGTTGCACAGGGCTGAAGGCGTGGCCAGCATAGGAGAATAGGTTGGAAAAGGCCTTGTGAGCTGGTTTCTGAAGACCCCTAAGGGCTGAGCTAGGTTTGTAGGAAACATAGCTGCTAAGCATTGTTGGACAGGGAGGGGACAGCTGCACTGTTGGGCCCTGGATAGGCAGGTGGTGGCAGAAATGGAAAGGCAGACCAGATGTGAAGGAGAAAGTCCCTGCCACCTTTCTAAGATCCTGCACAGGAGCTGGGCAGGGTAGGGAGGGCAGAGGAGGCTCCCACACCCCTCTCCTCCATGGCCTCCATAGCCTGCTCCTTTCTGCAGGTGACCCTGTCCAAGAGCGGCCACCAAGCATTCCCCTGCCCAGCCCCTCCATTACCTTCCACCTGTGGACCGGCGAGGAGCAGCTCTGTACGTGCCCATGCAGCTGGCTGGAAACAGTGGTATATGTCTGCGTCCACGTGTATGTATGCATGCATGTGTGTGTGTCTATGTGTCTCTCTGTGTGTGCATCTGTGTGTGTGCATGTGTCTGTCTGTAGATGTGTGTATGCATCTGTTCATGTGTGTGTGCATGTGTGTGTCTGTATGTCTGTGTCTGTAGATGTGTGTATGCATCTGTAAGTCTTTGTGTGCGTGTGTCTGTGTGCATGTGTGTCTGTGTGTGTGCATGCGTGTGCATGTGTGTCTGTGCCTTAGATGTGTGTATGCATCTGTGTGTCTGTAAGTGTGGATGTGTGTCCTCAGGTGTCTGTGTGTGTGTCTGTGTTTTTGTGTGTGTGTGTCCTCTGAGGAGGACTGGCTGAAATCAGGAATGTAGCCTGCCAGCCTCACATGTCCTCACCACCCTTGTTCCCCCATCCCAGGGAAGGAACTGGTGCTCTTCCTCCGCCCAAGATCCCAGCTGCGCCTCAGTACTGACTTGGAGGTCTTGGATATGCAGGGCCTCCGGCCAGACCGGGAGTTGGCCCGGGTGTCCGTGCTGTCCACCGACAGTGGCATCGAGCGGGACCTTCCCCTGGGGGCTGATGAGCTACCTGCACCCAGCAGCCCCGAGATGGAGCGAGCTGGGCTGCAGCGCAAAGGAGGCATTAAGAAGCGTGCGTGGCCCCTGGACTTCTTGATGCCTGGCAGCTGGGACGGGCCCCCAGGGCTGCACCAGAGAACTGGCAGGCCTGGTGGGGATGGGGAAGTGCTGCCTGGCATCTCTCGGCTGCACACAGCCAGAGTACTTGTGCTGGGAGATGACAGAATGCTGGGGCGCCTAGCCCAGGCCTACCACAGACTCAGGTGGGGCCCCAAGGTGGGGGTTGGAGGTGGGTCCTGGTCAGGGCACAGTGGGCCTTGCATGGGCTGGTGAAGGATCACAGGGTGGCAAGAGAGGGTCAGGAGGCAGAGGCCAGGGTGGGATGGAGGAGGATGCCATGCAGTGCTGCGTAGCCATCACAGAGCACCCAATCACTGCTTTATGTTCGTTACTTCCACGAGCCCTCACCAGCCTTTGAGGGAGACATTACTGTACCCATTTTATAGATGAGAAAGCAGAGGCTCAGAAAGATGATACAAATTGCCCAAGGTCAAGAGATAACACATGGCAGAGCCAAGTCTGTTAGAAGCCAAGCCCCGCCCCTAACCTCCTCTGCTTTGCTGCTTGTTGCTAGGAAACGGGAGACCCAGAAGTTCTGCCTCACTCCCAGACTCAGCCTGCAGCTCTACTACATCCCAGTGCTGGCGCCTGAGGTGACTGGACCACGGGGAGGCAGTGGTGGGGCAGAGACAGGGCAGGCTGAGCAGGGACACACCTGCAGCCTCCCATCCCCCACATCCCCAGCTCAGGGACTAGAATTGGCATCCTTAGAATGTGGAGGCAGGAGAGGCCAGCCGGGCAACATGGTGAAACTCCGTCTCTATTAAAAATACACAAAATTAGCTGGGTGTGATGGTGGGCACCTGTAATCCCAGCTACTCGGGAGGCTGAGGTAGGAGAATTGCTTGAACATGGAAGGTGGAGGTTGCAGTGAGTCGATATCACACCACTGCACTCCAGCCTGGGCGACAAGAGCAGAACTCCGTTTAAAAAAAAAAAAGAAAAAAGAAGATAGAAGTGGGAGAGGCATCACCAGTCTTCTATTTCAGAGGTTGCGGATGGTGCTCTGGGGGCTGAATGTGCCCAGAGATTGGGTCTCTCTCTTGTTGGCAGCCTGTTGTTGCTGCTATTTGTTTTGTTTTTGTATGTAATGGCATTAGTTGCAAACTTTTCAAACACAGGACTCTCTCTCTCTCTCTCCCCTCCCCCCCTGCATATACACACATACACACGCACACCACACTTTCTGGTCCTACACAAAAGGAAATTTCAGGCAGTGAAGTCCATTAATCCAGTTGTGGGGATGTAGGTCTTACTTCCTACTACACATTGTCTCTCTCTTTTAAGGCTGGTGATCATTTTTCAATGTCCCTGTTGAGTGGACCTCAGCAAACGACATTCTAGCTTCATCTGAGTTTCTAAGACAGAACAATAATGCGTCTTCACATGAAGAAATTGAGGCCCCAAGAGGTTAAACGACTTGGCCATATTCACACAGCCTAGGCTGGAAGGCAGAGCTGGAAGAGAGGGCCTGACATGTCTGCCCCATCTCCTTTCTCCCAGAAGCCTGCAGTATCCAGGCAGCTGGAGCTGGGAGAGCTGGCTGCGTTCCTGGGCCGCGTAGACCCATGGTACCAGAGCACCATCAACACACTGTGCCCCGCCATCCACAAGCTGGCTGAGATGGTAGGGGAGGGTGAGGTACCAGGGAGGGAAAGAGGGAGGGGCATGGAGTCTGGGCAGAGGGGAGGATGGAAGAGCCTAAGTGGGCAGGGAGGGTGGGATGGGGGTGACAGCGGGCTATCTTTTCACTGCTGCACTTGACCTTTGACCTCAAAAGTCCAGTGAGATGAGGCAGGAAGGAAATGTGAGAGAGGGGCCCTAAACAGCTAGTGGCTTTGAACTGACTCATAACACTTACCAGATGCTTACTCTTGACTGGACCACTGTGGAAAAGACTAAGTAAAATATTCTTTCATAAGTGTGTAGGGCAATTATATTCCTTCTTGTATAAGCTTCCTGTGATCCTTTTTCTTTATCATTTTTTTTTTAATTTTACTTTAAGTTCTGGGACACATGTGCAGAACGTGAAGGTTTGTTACCCAGGTATACACGTGCCATGGTGGTTTGCTGCACCTATCAACCAGTCATCTAGGTTTTAAGCCCTGCACACATTAGGTATTTGTCCTAATGCTCTCCCTCCCCTTGCCCCTGACCTCCTGACAGGCCCCAGTGTGTGATGTTCCCCTCCTTGTGTCAATGTGTTCTCATTGTTCAACTCCTACTTATGAGTGAGAACATGTGATATTAGGTTTTCTGTTCCTGTGTTAGTTTGTGAGAATGATGGTTTCTGGCTTTGTCCATGTCCCTGCAAAGGACATGAACTCATTATTTTTTATGGCTGCATAGTAGTTCATGGTGCATACGTGCCACAATTTCTTTATCCAGTCTATCATTGATGGGCATTTGGGTTGGTCCCAAGTCTTCACTATTATAAATAGTGCTGCAATAAACATACGCGTGCATGTGTCTTTATAATAGAATGGATCCTTTTTCTACAATTGTAATAGCTGATGTTTCCGGAGCACTTACGGTGTATTGGGCACTGTTCTAAACACTTACACACAGGGCAGCTCATTTAATTCCCACAGCAGCCCAGAGGCAGGTGCCCCTGTTGGTCGGTACTATTGTCACGATAGCCCCATTTTACAGATCAAGCAGCTGAGACACAAAGAGATTAGCTATCCTGCCTGAAGTCACAAAATGAGTGCTAGAGTGCCACTTGGAACCAGGCAGCTTGACTCCAGAGCACACTCTCCTAACCACAAACCCATACTGCCGCACTCCCTCTGTGGCTGGCGGTGGGGAGGGAACTCATCTTTTACCGGTTTGAAAGGGCTTTTATACAGTAAGAGAATTTTACCTTTTTTGTTGTCAATATGTTGCAGATTTTTTTCCCCATGGTTGTAACTTGCCTGTCCATTTTTTGACTTGCAGAAGTTTAATGCTTATATGCAGTCAGACATAGCACTTTCATTCTTTACAGTTTCTGCCTTTGGAGTCATAGTTTCAAAAGCTTAAATAGATACTCACTGATAATATACTCTAACACGTTCCACGTCTCAATTTTTACATTTAATTAATTGCCTATCTGCAATTAATTTTAGTGTTTAGTGTGAAGTATGTCATTTTATCTTTTCCAAACAGGTTTTATCCACTTCTCACTAAATTTATTACTTATGTGTGATAGTGTTTCTTGCTATTGCGAATGGTATTGTTATCCCATTATATTTGGGTAGTACCTGCTGCTAATATAAAAGGAAGCTATTGATTTATATTTATTTATTTTAGTTTTTAAAACTACGGTAAAAGTGTAACATAAATTTACCACTTTTACACGTCTATTTTTTAACTTGCACTTTGAAAGTTATCAAAAGGCTAATTTGTACAGAATGCACTTTGCAAGTTAAAAAATAGACGTGTAAAAGTGGTAAATTTATGTTATACTTTTACTGTAGTTTTTAAAACTAAAATAAACATGTATAAATCAATAGCTTCCTTTTATATTAGCAGCAGGTACACTACCCAAGAGCTCTACATTTTGCTTTATCATTTGATTGACGGGGTTTATTCAAATAAGGGTATTTAGGGGTGCACATTTTCTGGATTATACCTGATCTGAAAATGTCTCTGCATACACACAAAAGACCATTTAGCTGGGTATTAAAATAGTTTTTCCTTGAAACTTGGAGGATATTACAGTAGGAACATTTGATGCAGGCCCCATTGGTGATCCTTTGCTGGTAGCTATTTTTCTCTGCCAAGACACTGTAAGATTCTGGTTTTCCCCTTCTTCTTGTAACTAACAATTTGAATGACCCTATGCTTACTCCAAAAGGAGTTTCCGCATGAAGAGACCAGAAACATTGTGAACAATGACAGCATTATTAGAATAAGTTCATAGCTTCTCAGTGTGACCCTTTCCAAAGGAACATATTTTAATACACCACGTGAAAGTCAGAAGAGATCTCACAGGATCTGAAGTGAGTTGGATGAGATCAACTCTGAGCTTTCTTCCAACCCTGACATCATTATCACATTCTATGTAAAGATTCTGAAAACCCAGTCACTATGCTTTATCATCATATGGGACTGGGGAAGGACTGGATGACAAGATGCATAGTTCATTCCCAATAACACGCAAACCTTAATTAATTAGCCTATTAATAGATGCAGAGACCGCCAGAGCTGAACAAGACATCAGATTATCTGGTCTAACCTCTCATTTTCTCTAGAAGGAAACTCAGGCCTCAAAGAGTTTGAATAACTTGCCCACGGCTGCCTGCCCAGTGGCAAGTAGCCCATCCAAGTTCGGAACCCAGTCCTGGCTCTCTCATTAGGTTCACTCTCCAGCATCCTGTCTCCCCCAGTCACTTAGCACAGTGCCTCACACATAGCAGTGCTCAGCAGTCTCTGCAGAATTGAAATGAGTCAGATTCCCTAGGGAGGTGGGGCTCTGGACAGGAATATTTTGATCGAGAGTGGAAATCGGGTGGTGGGAAAGGCTTGGAATGTGTTGAAAGACCCAGTGGGTTAGTGCATCCCAGAGATGTAGGGGCTTAGTGTTTCTGAAGAAAATAGCATCTCCCACAATGGCCTGGGGGGAGATGGCGAAGACATTTCCTGTCTCCCTCACAGCCTCCTTCCCTGGACACATCCCGGACTGTGGACCCCTTCATCCTAGATGTCCTCACATACTACGTCCGCATGGGCACCCAACCCATTTATTTCCAGATCTACACAGTCAAGGTAAGCATCCCACTGGAGACTCCAAGGGTACTTGCCAGCCTGCTGGACCCCAGGACCCCAAAGATTAAATACCCAGGCTCTGGGGAAACACTGGTCACCAGGCCACAAATCATGAACATACCCAGACACTCTTGGTTGTTAACATCATCTTCTTCATCTCTGAATGAATCAGATCATTATTAACTTCAAGACCTCAAATCCAAGAAGTAGGTCTTCTTTATGTGGAAGGGTTCTCCATGGTCCCAGATCCCTGGAAATCAGAGAGAGAGAGAGAGAGAGAGAGAGAGAAAGAGAGAGAGAGAGAGAGAGAGAGATTTGGAAATCATACCAGGAAATATCACCCTCCCTTCCTCTCTCCAGATCTTCTTCAGTGACCTAAGCCAAGACCCTGCTGAGGACATTTTCCTCATTGAGCTCAAGGTGAAGATCCAAGATTCTAAATTCCCCAAAGGTAAACATCTGCTTCCCTTTGCCCAAAGGTCACAAAGGTTACCCTGACTCATCTTCTCCAAACTCTCATCCTCTCGCCTCTCACCTGATGATGCCTGCACCTCTGCAACCTCAGTGCTGCCCCTGCTCTGTTCCCTGTTTCTGCTGCATACCAGGGCTGCCTTTGATTCCCTCCAATGCCTCCTCAAGACTGAAAGGCAGCCTGGCTCCCTGAGGTGTTGCCTTTCCATCCAGGGAGATGGATGGATGGGTAAACCCAACAGCTCAGCACCTGTTCTCAGAGGGGTGGGAAGTCAGGGTGAGAGGGCTGGGAACCCCCACCCCAAGCCTCTTCTCACCTCCCTGCAGATGGCTTTCCACCCAAGAGGAGAGGCGTGGCCGAGGGGCCAGGGGCGGAGCTCTCCCTGTGTTACCAGAAGGTCAGTGTGCATGGGCATAGTCAGCAGGTGGCTAGCAGGTACAGCTGGAGAGAGCAGGGACAAGCGGGGAAGCAGACAGAGCCAAAGAAGGCTTCTGCCCTATTCTTGAAGCTGCCTGCAGAGTTCCCTAGCCTTCAGGGAGTTTTGCAGGGATGAGTGGGGTTAAGTTGGCCTTACATATAGACAAGGAGGTGATCTAATTTAAGGAACAAGGGGGCTGACCCCTTGCTAAGAAATCTTTTCCTCGCTAGCTGACCAGATGCTTGAACTGATTTCACTAGAGATTTATTCTTTGGGATCTAGAAGGCTGAATATACTCTCTAGGGCTAGGAGTGCTACAAGCCTTTATCTGCTAGCCCTTATGGGACCTCAATGACATAGACAAAACAGGGCCTGGCACAGTGGCTCATGCCTGTAATCCCAGTGCTTTGAGACGCTGAGGTGACAGGATCCCTTGAGGTCAGGAGTTGAAGACTGAGGTGGGCAACATAATGAAATCCCTGGCTCAAAAAGACAATAACAGTAACAAAAAGACTCTCAGAGTGGAGGTGGCAAACAGGGGAGAGAGGCAAGACTGTGGATGTGGGGATGCGTGGGGAAGGGGTATGTCCTAAAGACCCCACCTGTTCCTCAATACCCCTCCCCCAGGCCTTGCTCAGCCACCGGCCCCAAGAGGTCACCGTTTCCCTGAGGGCCACTGGGCTGGTCCTGAAGGCCATTCCAACCAGCGACACAGAAGGTGAGGAACAGGGAATACAGAGCAAAGAAAGAGAGAAGAGATGAGAAGGGCGATGCTGGGGAGAGGACATAGTGACAGAAAGGGAAGCCCTCCCAGTCATGGAACTGGAGCTAGGTCCAGGGCTTGGTGACTGCCTTCAGGTTGCTTGCCATGGAGTCACCCAGACTCTAGCACTGGCCTCTGGACTGAGCCTCAGCAGCCTGGTGAGACACAGCTGGAAGGTGGAGGGACTCCGAGGAGGAGTTGCAGTTGGCTTCCTGCCTCAGAATTGAGCCCGCAAGACTAATTGTATTCTGTTTGGAAATTTTGGACTTTGATGTCATTCCAAAAAAAATGGAGACAATAGAAAATGCCAAGTTATGTGCATATAGTAAATTATAAATATTAGCTCATATTGTGAGCTCCCTGGTCTCCTGGAATAATGCAAAGGATGGCAATATGGGTCCCTAACATTGCAAACATGCACCAGGGGCCAGGCAGTGAAGCATGTGAACCCTAGGAGATAGATATTATTAGTCTCAGCAACTTTTTACTAGAGAGGAAACTGAAGGAAAGAGAATAACTCACCCAATATCACCTCTGTGAGGAAGACTCAAAACTGAAATTCAAACCCAGGTATTCCCATGCAAGAGTCTATGTTCCTTACCACTGCCCCCCAGAATTGCCAAATCTCAACAGGCTAGACTTAGGGGATGTTATCGGGTGATGCTTGGAAAAGATCATTTCAGAGCAAACAAGGAAGTTCACCCAGGCAGAATTATATCTTGTTCACCATCTATTGCCTTTGTCCATGACATATCCTGGCACGTAGTCGATACTTGACCAATATTGTGTAATAAATGAAATGCTATTTTACATTCAAAAATTTGTTTTAAAAATGAATGAACACATTTGGAATATTCCAGAAGAAATGTGGAAAGACGATACACATGAGCCAGGTTGGAATGCTTATGAGGAAGCCAACTCTGATCCCTCCTCTCCTATGCAACTATGAGTATTTACTTCATCTCTGAAATCACTGTGGCTTTGCTAGCATTCCAATTATGATGCCTTTCTGACAAAAATGCATTTGTGTTCATCATCACAATATTGATCAAGTGTCTACTATGTGCCAGGATGTGTCATGGACAAAGGGAATAGATAGTGAATAAGATGTGATTCTGCCTGCGTGAACTTTCTTGTTTGTTCTGAAATGATCTTCTCCAAGCATCACCCGGTAACATCCCCTAAATCTAGTCTGTTGAGATGTGGGCATTGTAGTGTCGCAATTTTCTTAGCAGCTGGCACAAAGAAGAAACTCAAGAAATTAATCACTTCCTTTTTTTTTTTTTTTTTTTTTTTTTGTGAGACAGTCTCTCGCTCCGTCACCCAGGCTGGAGTGCAGTGGTGCAATCTTGGCTCACTGCAACCTCTGCCTCTTGGGTTCAAGCAATTCTTCTATCTTAGCTTCCTGAGTAGCAGGGATTACAGGTGCATGCCACTATGCCTGGCTAATTTTCCTATTTTTAGTAGAGACAGAGTTTCACCATGTTGGTCAGGCTAGTCTGGAACTCCTGACCTTGTGATCCGCCCACCTCGGCCTCCCAAAGTGCTGTGATTACAGGCATGAGTCATTGCGCCTGGCCATCACTTCCTAATAAAATTGCCTCCAGGCAAGTTGAATTTGTGGATGACACATGAAACTCCATCACAGCAAGACACTCTTTACCCACAGCTCTTTAACACCATGAAGGAGACAGGTAATTGTGGCAGCAGCTCTTAACCTAGAGGTGGCTCAGGAGCAGGCGGTCAAGGGTGTAGGTCCAGAGCCAGATGGGCAGGGCTCACACCCCAGCTTTGCCGTTGACTATCTATGTGACCTTAGGTGTGTGACTTGTATCCGCTCCACCTGTTTTTTTTTCCCCCATTTCTAAAATGGAGATAATAAATAGCTAATTTGTGTACATACAGTAAATGATAAAGGTTAGCTCTTATTGTTCAAATTGTATTCCTTCCATTTCTCTCACAGACTCTCCCCGCTCCCAGCCCTAGTCTAGACCCTATCAGAACTGATCTGATGATGACAGCAGCCTCCATAGAGCACAGACTTCTATGAACCCTCTATAGTTGGCAGGGAGGGATTAAGCCTGGCAGCAGGCACACAGTAATGATTTTTGACACATTATACATTATTAAGCAACCCTGTCTCTACTAGAAATACACACAAAAATATTAGGCAGGTGTGGTGGTGCACACCTGTAATTCCAGCCATTTGGGAGGCTGAGGCAGGAGAATTGCTTGAACCTGGGAGGCGGAGTGTCCAGTGATCGAGATCATGCCACTGCACTCCAGCCTGGGTGACAGAGTGAGACTCTGTCTCAAAAATAAATAATTAATAAATAAATCTATAATTAAAAAAAAAGAAAGTCAAAGAAACACTCAATCTGTTGGCACTAATGCCCTCCTCACCCACTTGGTGCCTCTGTCCTGCACAACCTCCTTGGCTAGGTGCTTCTTACATTCTTAGCATGCCTAAGAGCTATAGGAAGTTCAAGAGAACTTCTAGAACTTTATTCCTTTTTTAAAAGGGTGCAGGAGGAGATAATGAAAGGGTAGTGGGTGGGGATTTAGGTTGGCGATGGCTGGTGACCTGAGGATACACGAACTTGCAGATTCTTCAGGGAAGGAAGATGGATGATTGAGAATGAGGTCCAACTTGGCTAGGACCAAGCAGATCCGGGAAGTGGGAGCCTAGGGAAGAGTGAGAAGGCGGGGGGTGTCGAGATGGGTTTATGGAGATCTTGAGACTTAGAATCTGAAACTCCTCTACTTTCCTTGAGGTCCATTTACAGCCGCCCCCCCTCAATCTCATTCAGTTTCAGGGTCTCCTCATCGCCCCCTGCCTGCTGCTCCTGTCACAGACCACACGTGTCTGAATGTCAGCGTGACAGAGGTCGTCAAGTCCTCCAACTTGGCGGGAAGGTCCTTCTCTGTAAGTACTGAGTAGACTGGGAAAAGGAGACAGCCACCTGGGACAGCGGTAGGTGGCTGGGAGCCCAGAGGGGAGGTATTCAGAAAAGGAACTGACTTCCCAGCCTTTCTGAGCCTTTGCTATTGGATTGGATCTTCTTGTTGGAAGGAATCTGCTTTTCAATTAGTTTGAAGTGCAGAGTGCCCACTGGTATAAGGAAATCCCTTTAAGAGTCAAAGCCCTGCTCTCCATCTGCTGACCGTTTGAGGACCCAAGACATACCCATATTACTGCAAAATGCACCTACGTTCTGTCATCCCAGGCGCCACACTACAGCCAGACTCCCAAACAACAACTGCCCAACCAGATCAAACCAGCTCTTTCAATACCCTTGCCCTTTGCCCTTTTGACTTTGCCCATATCAATACTTTTTTTTTTTCTTGAGATGGAGTCTCACTCTGTCACCCAGGCTGGAGTGCAGTGGTGTAATCTTGGCTCACTGCAACCACCACCTCACAGGTTCAAGCGATTCTCCTGCCTCAGCGTCTTGAGTCGCTGTGATTACAGGCGCACACCACCACACCTGGCTAATTTTTTTTTTGTAATTTTAGTAGTGACAGGGTTTCGCCATGTTGACCAAGCTGGTCTCAAACCTCTGAACTCAGGTGATCCACCTGCCTCAGCCTCCCAAAGCACTGGGATTACAGGCGTGAGCCACCACGCCTGGTCAGTACTTATTGATACAGACATAAGACTACCCATTTCTCTCTACTGATGGCCTCTCTGGACTTCACTTCCCCTCAGCTTGGCTTTGGCACCCCATGATTGTGCCTGAATCACGTTCTCACTGATGTCCTCACCTCCATGCATCACCCATCAGGCTGACACTCCAATTTAGGTCAAGCCACCTACTCAGTCTGTATGCCCAGGTGGCCAAGTGCTTCTGGAATAACCCCTGCATCCCCATTGATTAGATCCACAGCAAACTCATAACCTCCCCCTCACCCAGATCCTTGGGATCAGTCAGCCCTTTCCTCACCCGCCCCCTCCAGGCTCTTCTCTATCTGTTTGCAGTTCTCTTTCCCCTAGCTTTGATCTCTTCCTCTCCACTGCTCCTTCTGCTTAGCCTATACCTACTCAGGTCTTTTCCATCTTAAAAGAAAAAAAAAGGGGGCAAAAAAACCCAGCTCTCACATGACCCAGCTACCTCTCTAGCTACCCACTGCATCCCTTTCCTTCCCTTCTCAGTCAAGCTCCTTGAAAGATACATCTCGAAGAGTTTCCAACTCCTTATCAATGACTCTTCTACCCACGACCATCTGCTTACACATGTCCCACTGTGGCAGTTACCTCCATGTTGCCCCGGTGGTCACTTTTTAGCCCTTATATTTCTTTATTTTTTAACATAATGCTTTGTTTTGTTTGTTTTTTGAGACAGAGTATCACTCTTTCACCAAGCTGGAGTGCAGTAGCACGATTTTGGCTCACTGCAACCTCCAACTCCCTGGTTCAAGCAATTCTCCTGCCTCAGCCTCCCCAGTAGCTGGGATTACAGGCACATGCTACTACACCCAGTTAATTTTTTTTTAGTAGAGATGGGGTTTCACCATGTTGGCCAGGATGCTCTCCATCTCCTGACCTTGTGATCTGCCCACCTCGGCCTCCCAAAGTGTTGGGATTACAGGCATGAGCCACCATGCCCGACCAAGATAATGTTTTAACCTATAAACAAAAGTTTCATTACTTATTTTGGAAAATACAGAAAAGCACAAAAAAGTACATTCACTAGTATTCCCAATTCCTGCAGAGGATGACTATTAACATTTTCAGGTGTAAACACCAAGCCTTTTTTTCTAGATATTTTAAGATAACTGATAGCTACACTACATACTGGTCTGTACCTTGGTGTTTTTTACTCAAAAATATACTAAAACCTTGTAAATAGATCTTGATGGGACCTTGCTTTGTGTCATTAAATATGCTTTGTGTCATTAAGTACATGTCAGTATTTATTATATGATAGTTGCATATACTTGTATAATTATGTAAATAAATTATGAGAAGACATTTAAGTAAGTTCTCATTTTTCACCATTACAAGCATAATGTGAGGAATTTTGTTAGGTAAATATGTGCTAAAAATCAGGTTATGTCATTTTAGAAAAATGCCTAGAAGTGAAATCATTCAGTTGGGTGGCATCATTTTTATATATTTTGCCAAATTACCCTCCAGAAATTCGACACCAAGTTCCAAACTGATTGTAGTGTTTGAGTGCCAGTTTTGCAGCACAATTCACATATTGATTGATTTTTTTCATCTTCGCAAATTTGATGATCCAACTTTTCATTATTTTGTTTCTTTTATTACCAGTTAGTGAAGTTGAATACTTTCTTGTATTTCTATTTCTTCATTCACATATTTCCTGTTTATATTCTCATCCCATACTAATATCCTATTGTATAGTGTGAGGACATTAACCCCTTATTTGTCATACATTTTGGAAATACTTTTCCCTGTTTGTCTTTTGATGCTTTTTAACCTAAAATAGCTTTATATTGTGATGTAGCAAAATCTACCAATCATTTTCCTTTAATGATTTCTGACTCTGATATGATTAAAATTACAAATGTCTAAAGACCACATCTCCCTGAATTTAAGACATACCATAATTTTACACATTACTAAGAAAGAACAACGCTTTCTAAACTATGGACAATGCTTTCTTATCATGTTGGTTGCAAAATACTACCTAATTTTAGAGATGTTAAAATGTGTTTTAGAATCAATGAAAATGTCATGCCTGTTTAATAGTATTATGCTGTTCCTTCCTTGTGGTTTTATTCTTTTATTTCTTTACTCATTCTAAACATTATTTATTTTATGTAGAAAGTAAAAAGTTCCTCTTCAAAGTTTTCCTTCTAAATGTCAGAAATAATAGTTTACTAACTTTCTTCAAAGACTTCTTGCTTTTTGCTAATAACTTTGTTAAGCCCTATCCTATGTAACTTTGTTAAGCCCTATCCACGTGGTACATTCTATGTCCTTGTACTTTCTTCTTGTTAAAGAATAATAGTAATAAATGTCAGAAATAATAGTCTGTTCTAAAGACTAACTTTCTTCAAAAACTTCTTGCTTTTTACTAATAACTTTGTTAAGCCCTATCCTATGTAACTTTGTTAAGCCCTATCCACATAGTACATTCTATGTCCTTGTACTTTAACCAAGATATCTGTGCTGGACACGCTAACAAGCATGTCCCAGCTTGCAGCCTATGCCCCTTTGACTTCCTCTGTTCTCCATTGCCTTTACCTATTTAGAAAAGTTTTCAGTTGTTAACTAATCAGGTTCAGTTTAAGATTGTCAAGTCTAGCTCCAACCAACGGAGATCAGACACAGCAGTAAGGACCCAATGTGTAAGGAATAAATATGCCTGCCTTTCCTTTGTTCATTGTACTCTCGTGGCAAGATGGCTAACAAGTAGTACCCTTTCTGCAGAAAGTAAAATTGCCTTGCTGAGAAAACTTTTTGTCTGAATGCTAATTTTTCTTTGCAGTATTTAGGAACAAGCATTCTGTCTCTAACATCTTATAATCTGATTTATGTAATTACATTATCTGTAATTACTGGGAGTCTAATCCTTCTGTTTATTGGGTTTACTGAACCCCTCCCCATGGTAGCTTAATTCCTTGTATTCCTTAATTCCTTGTTTTGCAGTTATGAGTTCATATTTCTTGGGGATTTATCTGTAGGAAAACTGGTTGGAAAAATTGTTCTTCTAGAGAAATTCTGAATTTGTTTTTGCCGACTGCCTCAGAGATGTTATCAGCTCAGGACCATATTTTGGCTGAGAAATTTCCAGAGCATGAAGATAGTGTACATTTATACCCCAAATTCACATCAGGATGGGCTTGTAGCTAAGAATTTCCAGCAAAGACTTGCCTTCCTTACTCATAGCACAAGCCAAAGTGGATCGGCTTTTTTTCTGCAGTCTTCCCTATTTCTGTTTTTGTTTTTTCATTTGTTTCTTTTGTTTTATTTTGCTTTCTAGTCTTTCACTAGGAGTGTAGCCTTCAAGAGTCTCTGCTTCATTCGGGCATACAGCATTGTCTCCCATCTCACATGGCTATTTAAACTCAAGCCCTTTGATTCTGAAGATTATTAACAAATGTTCCTAGGACAGCCAAAGCATCTGACTTACATAATTTCAACTTCTTTGGAATTTATTGACATTTTCTTCATTGCCTGGTACATGATCAACTTTTTAATATTCAATTGCAACTAAAAATACGTTTGCTTTCTATATCTAAAATATATCAAGTATGATGTTTAGTTATTAAATCAAACATATTATATTACTATAATCTGCAAATTTAAAATATTTTTTGTCTACTTCATCTGGTCAAAACTGAGAGAGGTTTGTGGATGTTCCTGCTATGGTTTTGATTTTGTCAATTCTATCTGGATTTCTTTGAATGTGAATTTTCTTCTAGTTTTTGATGCTGCTGTTATATAATATGATGCCTTCTTATGCCTAGTCTTTGTATAAAACTGTTTTTTTTTTTCTCCTCTCTCTCTCTTTGGAAACCTTAGATAGTTTATTTCATAGAAGATATCACAGGAATATACCTTGGTGGGATCTTTTTTTTCATCATTTTGGACCTTTGATGGACATTCTCAATCTGGAGACTCGTATCTTTCAGTTATCAGATGCTTTCTAATACAATCTTTAAAATAATTTCCTTCCCTTTATTCCTTTGGTTTCTCTTCCTACTATAATTAGTAGGATGTTTGACCTCCTAGATTAATGCTATAAGTGTCTCATCTTTTCTCTCCCATTATCCTTCTCTTTGTCATTTCTTCAACTTTGGGGGAGTTTTCTTCAAATTCATTTACTGGCTATTTAAACTATTTAGAAACTCTTTGTTTCTGATTATGCATTTTTAATAGCATTTTAGCTTCATGGATGTATCTCTGAAGATATTATTTATTTCAGATTTTCTTCTGCTCTCTGAATTGTGTCTGTTTTCTTGGAATTCTTGTTTTCTGTTTGCTTGTTGTAGTCTCTCTCTTAATGTTAGGTGTCTCTTAGTATGGTCTCTCAACTGGGCATGGTGGCTCACACCTGTAATCCCAGCACTTTGGGAGGCTGAGGAGGGTAGATCATGAGGTCAGGAGTTCGAGACCAGCCTGGCCAACATGGTTAAACCCCGTCTCTACTAAAATACAAAATTTAGCTGGGCGTGGTGGTGGGTGCCTATAATCCCAGCTACTTGGGAGGCTGAGGCAGAAGAATCATTTGAACCTGGGAGGTAGAGGTTGCAGTGAGCCGAGATCGCACCATTGCACTTCAGCCTGGGTGACAGGGCAAGACTCCATCTCAAAAAAAAGAAAAAGAAAAAAAAAAGGTCTCTCTCTTAATTCAACAGTGGGGAACTAAAAACCTGAATTAATGGTGGGCTTCTCAGTGGGCAGTCAGAAGGCCATGGTCCTTTCCATGGGGGGAACCCAGAGGCCAGTATCTGCAAGTCTCTTTGCTAGGACAGTTTTGATTTTCCAGAAATGAATACTTTGGGCTCCTGTCTCAGTGAGTAAAGGGGGCCAGGAGTGAGGGATGGATAAGCCTGATTATGCTTGTCACTCTGGAGCTGAGTTGGGAAAAGGGATGGGTCTCACCATTCAGTCAGCAAACTTTCACGTAACCCGTCTATTTGGAATACAGGACTTCACTCCATCCTCCTCCATTTGTGGTGTCTCCAAGTCCAGAATCTCTCTGGTTCTGTTTCTCTGGTCTCTGTGGCAAGGGTAGGGTTCATTGCTTCACTGAGTAGAAGATTAGCAATGTAGCTGCTCCTCAAGCCAGCTTTCACTCAGTTCTCCTCTGTCAGGCTCCTACTCATCCCTACCATCTGTGGAGCCTGGTACCTCCAGCTCATAAACCTTACCAGAGTTTTGAAACTTTCCCAAAGCTTCCTTATGCCTGACGTTCCTCTTCCATGCTAAGTTATCCAAGCCATTTCTCTACCCTTTCTCTGCACTTCAACATTGTAGTCTAGCACTTTAGTTGTCTTCTAGTCTAATTAAACATGTACCTACTTCTTTTAAGGTGAATTACAAGTTGCGGGGGGGATGAGAAAATGCATACTCTGCCATTGTGAAATCAGAAGTTCTCATCTATTATTTTATTTATTATTTATTTTGAGATGGTGCCTTGCTCTGTCACCAGGCTGGAGTGCAGAGGCCTGATCTCGGCTCACTGCAACCTCCGCCTCCCAGGTTCAAGCGGTTCTCCTGCCTCAGCCTCCCAAGTAGCTGGGACTACAGGCATGTGCCACCATGCCTGGCTAATTTTTGTATTTTTAGGAGAGACGGGGTTTTACCATGTTGGCCAGGATGGTCTCGATCTCTTGACCTCATGATTCGCCCTCCTCGGCCTCCCAAAGTACTGGAATTACAGGCATGAGCTGCTGTGCCTAGCCATCTCTTTATTTTTAAGACATTTTTCTTTTATTTTAGATATGCCTCTTGTAAATAGCATGTGACTGGATTTTGTTCTGACTCAGTCTGAAAGTCTTCGCGTTTCTTTTTAATACAGTAAAAAACACATAACATAAAATTTACCATCTTACCATGTTTTAAGTGTCCAGTTCAGTGGTGTTAAGTACATTCTCATTGTTGTGAAACACATTTGTTTTTGTTTTCGACAAATGAGAATTTAATCCATTGACACTAACTTTACATGCTATTTGGTATGACTCTGCTGTCTTATGTTGTGCTTTCTGATTTTTTAAGTGTTTTTTTGCCATCTTTTTATGTTTCTTTTTGCTATATTGCTCAGGTTTTGTTTCCTCATTTCCTCCCTCTGATGATATAGAAGTTATATGTCCCTCCCTCCTTCCCTTCCTTCGACGGAGTCTCACTCTGTCGCCAGGCTGGAGTGCAGTGGCACGATCTCGGATCACTACAATCTCTGCTTCCCAGGTTGAAGCCATTCTCCTGCCTCAGCCTCCCGAGTAGCTGGGATTACAGGCATGGGCCACCACACCCAGGTAATTTTTGTATTTTTAGTAGAGATGGGGTTTCACCATGTTGGCCAGGATGGTCTCAATCTCCAGACCTCGTGATCCACCTGCGTCGGCCTCCCAAAGTGTTGGGATTACAGGCCTGACCCACTGTGCCTGGCCATAGGTACTCCTTTTCTGTGAGTGTTTACCTTTAAATTAAAAATATGTACACTTTTTTTTTAATTAAACTTTTTATTTTTATGGATTTGAGATACAAGTACAGTGTGTTACATGGATATATTGCATAGTAGAGACATCCTGGTTTTTAACGTACCTATCACCTGACTACCCAACTGATGGTATTTTATCCCTTATCTCCCTCCCACTCTCCAACCATTTGGAGTCCCCAGTGTCTCTTATTCCCCTTTGCATGTCTGTGTGTACCCATTGTTTAGCTCACACTTATAAGTGAGAACATGTGGTTTTGATTTTCTGAGTCATTTCTCTAGGGATAATGGCCTCTAGTTCCATTCCTGTTGCTCAAAAGACATGATTTCATTCTTTTTATGGCTGTGTAGCATTTGATGGTGTGTGTGTATGTGTGTGCGTATATGTAGATAAGTGTATCTATATGTATGCCACATTTTAAAAATTCAGTCATCCATCAATGGACACTTAGGTTGATTCCATGACTTAGCTATTGTGAATAGTGCTGTAATAAAAATACCAGTGCAAGTGTATTTTTTACATTATGATTTCTTTTCCTTTGGGTAGATACCCAGTAGAGGGATTGCTGGATTAAAGGGTAAATCTATTTTTAGTTCTTTGAGAAATGTTCATATTGTTTTCCACAGAGGCTGTACTAATCTACATTCCCAAAAACTGTGTATAAGCATTCTCTTTTCTCTATATCCTCACCAACATCTGTTGTTTTTGACTTTTTAATAATAGTCATTCTGACTGGTATGAAATGGTATCTCATTGTGGTTTTAATTTGCTTTTCTCTGATGATTAGTGATGTTGAGCATTTTTCTTTTTTTGTTAGCCACTTCTAAGTCTTCTTTTGAACAATATCTATTCATGTCCTTTGCCCATTTTTTGGTGGCATTGTCTTTTTATTGTTGAGTTGTTTGAGTTCCTTATAGATTCTGGATATTAGCCCCTTTGTCAGATGGTATTGCTTGCAAATATTTATCCCATTCTGTAGGTTATGTTTACTCTGTTGATTATTTCTTTTGCTGTGTAGAAGCTTTTTAGTTTAATTAAGTCTGTTTGTCTATTTTTGTTTTTGTTACATTTCCTTTTGAGGACTTAGTCATAAATTATTTGTTTAGACCAATGTCCAGATGATGTTTTCCTAATTTTTTTTTTTTTTAGGATTTTTATAGTTTCATGTCTCACATTTAAGTCTTTAATCCATCTTGAGTTAATTTTTGTATATGGTGAGAGACTAGGGTCCAGTTTTATTCTTCTGCTTATGGATCTCCAATGATCCCAGCACCATTTATTGAATGGGGTGCTCTTTCCCCAGTGTACATTTTTGTTGACTTTGTCAAAGATCAGTTGGTTCTAAGTATATTACTTTATTTCTAGCTCTGTTCCTTTAATCTATGTGCCTACTTTTACCAGTACCATGCTGTTTTGGTTACTATAGCCTTATAATATAATTTGAAGTTAGGTAATGTGATACCTCCAGCTTTATTCGTTTTGCTTAGGATTGCTTTAGCTATTCCACCTTTTTAGCTATTCTGCCTCATCTGCGTTCATCAGGGATATTGGTTCTTTTTTGGCTTAATATAAATTTTAGAATTTTTTTCTAATTCTCTGAAGAATGAGGGTAGTCTGATAGAAATTATGTTCAATCTATAGATTGCTTTAGGCCATATGGTTGTTTAAATAATACTGATTCTTCTAATCCATGAGCATGGGATGTTTTTCCATTTGTTTGAGTCACTTATGATTTTTTTCATCAGTGTATTGTAGTTCTCCTTGTAGAGATGAAATCTTTCATCGCCTTGGTTAAATGTATTCCTATGTATTTTTTTTCTAGCTATCATAAATTTGAGTGAGTTTCTTGTATGCAACATACAATTGGATCCTGTTTTTCCTATCCATTCCACCAGCCTATATCTTATTGATCCTCCTACTTCAGCCTCCTGAGTAGCTGAGACCACAGTGCAAGCCACTATGCCCAGCTAATTTTAAAATTTTTTGTAGAGAAGAGGCGTATGTTGCTCAGGTTAGTCTCAAACTCCTGGACTCAAGCAATCCTCCTGTATTAATGCTTAGGACTCAAGCATCCCAAACTGTTGGGATTACAGGCATGAACTACTGTTTCCAGCTGAGCCTATACCTTTTAAGTGGAGCATTTAGTCCATTTATATTTAAGGTTAGTATTAATATGTAAGATTTTGTTTCTGTCATAATTATTACCTAGTTGCTTTGCAGTCTTGTGTAATTGCTTCATAAGACCTACATGTTTTATACTTTCCTGTGTTTTTATAATGATGAGTATCACCCTTTTGTTTCCATGTTGAGAAATCCTTTAAGCATTTTTTATAGGACCTGTCTAGTAGTTACAAATTCCCTTAGTGTTTCCTTGTCTGGTTAGTACTTTATTTCTCCTTCATTTATGAATTTAGTTTAGCAGGATACAAAATTCTTGGCATCTTTTTTTCTTTAAGAAGACTGAAAATAGAACCCCAGCCTCTTCTGGCTTGTAAGGTTTTGGGTGAGAAGCCGGCTGTTAGTCTGATGGGATTCTCCTTTTAGGTGATTAGACAAAATGTGTATATTTGAAATTATATTTATATATCAATACTTCAATGAAGCTGACTTCTAGCACTGTCATAAATGTTTTATATTCCTTCGATCAATTTTGAATGGAATTCCATCACTAGAGCTTAAGCCCTGTTCTCTGAGTCTTTAAATACTCTAAATCTATAAATTCAGAGACACTACTGTCTTACAGACTTTCTTCTACATGCCAATTACTTGTTGGCCTCTTTCTCCGAACTCCTTTTCCTAGATCCTTAAATAGCTACTGTCCTCAATTTCTATCCATGGTTCACTTCTTTTCTCATTTCCTGGACTATCAAACTCACAAGAATTTAGTTCTATTTTTTAAGTCCTCCCAAATCTGTATTCTCCTGCTCTGATATTCATACCTGAGTTTCTGACTCCTGCATTGAACTAAGTTAGAATGAACTGGATGTCCCACAATACCACAAACTCAAGATATTTAAAATCAAAGCCAGTACTTTCCAATAGTTAAGAGCTCTCTAGAGCCAGATTGTCTGGGTTCAGATCTTGCCTCTGCCATTTACCAGCCATACGATGTTAAGCAAGTTAATCTCTCTGTGATTCAGTATTATTTTATAAAATGGGGAGACAGTTGTTCCTCAGTATCCATGGGGGATTGTTTCCAGGACCCCTAAGGATACAAAAATCCAAGGATGCTAAAGTCCCTTACTGTTGGCCCTTCATATCTGCAGGTTCCACATATGCAGATATGGAGGGCCAACTGTAATAACATTACCTCCCTCATCCAGTTATGAGGATTGATTGCGGCATACGAAGCTCTTAGAAGAGTGCCTGGCTACGTAATCATTATGTATGTGTTAGCAGTCATTTTTATTTCATCTCCTCCTTATATATCCCCTGTCGCATTTAATGGTACCATCATTAACCAATCACCTCTGCCAGAAAGCTAGGAGTCATCCCTGCTGCCTCATCTTCCTCACTTTCCTTTGTCCTGATGGAACACTTCTTAAATCTCTCCTGTTTTGTCTGTCTTCTCTTCTTGTCCAGCTTGGTTGACCAACTACCCCAGTTCGCCTGGGACTAAAGGGGTTTCCTAGACTTGGGAGTTGGAGTGCTAACACCAGGAAAGTTCCAGGCAAATCAAGCAAGTTGGTCACCCCAAGTCTGACCTTCATATATCCCCTTCCAGTTGGTCTCCCTGGCAATATCTGATCCTCCTTAAGTCCATCTTCCTGCCCATGTTATTCCATCCTTAAAACCCTTCCATCATCTCCCATTCTCCAAGGACAGAAAAACTCTTCAGTGTGGCATAGCTTCACTCCACCACTTCTCCATCTGCAGCTCTGAGCACTCCCTGCAGGCTCTTCCCACCATGTGTTTGGCAGTGTTCCTGAATTCACATCTCTGTGCCTTTGCTCATGCTGGTCGCCTGACCTGAAACCTCATGCCTCCCTTCCACCTCCCCACCTTCTTTTTATAATTCCTACTCATCCTCCAAGTTGAGACTCCGGTGTCATCTCCCTCAGGAGGCCTTTCCTAATGCTTTTCCCCCTTCCTTCCACATCTCCAGGCTCCTCCCCTCACCCAGGTAAGCTAAGTGCACCACCTCTGTGCTTGCCCCCATAGGACCCTGCAGACACAGCCATGGAAACATTTGTGACATGATAAATGGCATGATCTTTGTATGTCAATGACCTGGAAGCTCCCTAGGCTCAGGACCCTCATCTTAGTTGGTGTGGTGTCTGGCCTGCAGCAGGGCCTCACCAGATGTTTGTTGAGTCATCTAGTCTGCCCCCCATCTCATGCCAGAACCAGAAGCTCACTCTTTCTGAGGCAGCCTATCCACTGTAGGAGAGCTCTGATTGGCTGAGAGGTCTGCCTTGAGCTGAAATCTGTCTTCGTATAGAGCAGTCCAGTATTTAAGTTTTAGGTTCCAAGGTGGACCTATTTACCTTGCTGTTGCATTTCCTCTTTCAAAGTCAGTTCCTTAAAGTGGTTTCTGTTTTTAATGACCTCTTTAAACCACCTGGTCAGGGGCTTTTTGAAAGTCTAAACTTATCACTTCAGCAAGTTCCCTTTTATCCCTACACAGACTCTGCTAGGGGAAAATTATAGTAGCTGTGCTTTCCTCTCGGAACCAGGCAGGTCCACATGTACGTTTTGTACATATGGATTGGATGATAACGACTGAGCAGTAAGGGGAAGCTCATGGTGAGCTGGAGTGAGAAAGAAGGCAGAGACAGCTTGAAGAACGGTATGGGGACAAGGCCACTGTGGCTGGCTCAGTAAGTTTAAGGGTCAGATATGACCTTAGCTAGACTGGAAGTCTGAAATAGAAGATAAGTGGGGAAAAAAGCAGAAACAGAAGAACTGGGGCTTTAGGTATGGAAAATTGGTAGCCACCAACAGAGAACAGGAAACAATTAGCAGCCCTTTGCCCATTCCTTCATCTTACCGAGAGCAGAATCCTTTGCAAATTCTGCATCTGGCCCTTTCTGCTGGCTTCCATGGCTGCATTTATAGACTAAAATCCAAGACTCTTGTGGTCCTTATGGGCCAAAGCCAAGCAGGTAGGGTGTGTATAGGTGTGCAGACCACAAAGGGAAATGAAAGGCATCTGCCTATGCTGCAGGCAGGTGGGAGCAGGCCCAGAGACCATGTGTGATTTCCTAGAAGTGGGGGCCAAGTCCATGGCCAGGTCATGGGGGCCTAAATCCTGCCAGAGACACCTAGAGCAGCCTGATGCTAAAGAAAGAACACCAAGTTGAGGGTCAGAGAGCTGCCCCCATAGCTACCACTGTGCAGGCTTCACCATGTTGGACAGGCTGGTCTCAAACTCCTGACTTCAGGTGATCTGTCCACGTTGGACCTCCCAAAGTGCTGGGATTACAGGCATGAGCCACTGTGCCCTGCCAAGGTGCTACAGGTTGTGTTGGCAGAAGGGGAGAAGCCCCCCTCCTCTGCGTGTTACCTTTTGTCATGGAGTCCTCTGTCCTCAATTTGTATACATTTCTCATTTCCCCGTCTTACAGAGGTTTTGGTAAATCTGTCTTCACTCACAGCTCACCCATTCAGACTCACAGGAGTCTATGAATAGTGGGGTGATAGGTGGGGGCTTGGCCTAGGGGACAAACCAAGAAGAGAAAGAACCCACAGTAGCTTCCCCTTCCCCTCTGACACCTGAGACTTCATCACTGAGTCCATTAGTTATGCTTGGCTCCTTCTTGGAAAATTATAATTAATAAGAGTTCTTAATAGGGTCTTGGGCTCTGTTCCACACACTTAATATACACGGTCTCACTTAATCTTCACAACAATCCTAAAAGGTAGCACAGAGAGATTAAGAAACATGCTCAAGGTCATACAGCTAATAAGTAGCAGAGCCAGGATTAGAGCCTGGGCAGCTTGGCTTAGAGACTATGCTCTTACCCTCCTCCCAGCAGATCCTGCACACCCTGTCCACAGACTCTGTGTCTGCTGCAGGTAAATAATGTATGTGATTTAATGCTGAGAACTGCGGTCAAGACTTTTAAAACCCCTGAAATACTCCCAAATTCCACACATGTTAACATGCTGGTCATATAGGAGGTACTCGGAAAATGTTGAAGAAATCAACACTCAAGCTCAGGCAACTTGACAACCTGGCAAGCACTAGCCACAGCATTCCCATTTGGGTTCAAAATCAGGGACAACAGGTTGGGAAAAGATTGCAAAAACTATGTGAGATCCAAGGGCAAGGGCAGCCTAGAAGCAGTTTGTGCAGGGTTGTGACTACTCAGCCACTTGCAGGTGGAGAGCTGGGGACCCCATGTTCTGAACTGAAGAAATACACCAGATTCCAGGGTAGGAGATGTCGGCAGGGCTACCTGTTGAGCAAAGGCAACACTCACACACGCGATCTCTCCCTTGCAGACAGTGACCAGCACCTTCAGGACAAACAATATCCAGATCCAGAGTCAGGACCAGAGGCTGCTGACGTTGTCACTGGACAAGGATGATCAACGCACTTTTAGGGATGTGGTCAGGTGAGGCTGGGCCTGCCACCCCTAGAGGTCCAGGGCCCATGGGACAAACCAAACTAGGTGCCAGCTCCTGCCACCTCCTGCCTCTAGCTCAAGGCACCTCATTAGCGGCAGAGCCTGTGGCCAGGCAGATGTCCCTGGTGAGCATGGGCTGAGGCCACTGCCCTATGCCTTGGATCCAGGAAGTCAAGGCAAATGAATGGCTGACTCAGGACAGCAGCTGATAATTGCATTTTCCCCAGATGCCTCTGCATATACTCAGCCTGCAGCCTCTTGATCCAGCCCCCTCTGCAGGCATGGGCCCCTCCCACACAGGCTGACCTTCTGTGGCATCTGTGTCCCACTTAGCCGACCTTTACTGGTTTCCCCTCAGGAGGTGTGTTGGGGTAAGGGAGGCATACACAGAGTCACTTGCTTCAGGCACCTCCCCCTCTCCTGATTAGCCCCAGGCCCAGGTTGTTCTTTTTCGTCCAAACTCTTCCTCTTTCTTCTGCATGGCCGCCTCCTCTATGCCCTACAATAACGGCTCTGCCTTTCAGATGCCCTGGGCAGATCTGATCCCTGAGACAGGTCACCTGAGCTAGTCTCTCTCCACCCACAGATTCGAGGTCACTCCCTGCCCAGAACCATGTTCTGGGGCCCAGAAGTCCAAGGCGCCGTGGCTCAATTCACATGGGGAAAAGGAGATGGGAACGACCAAAGCCAAGCCCAAACCCCTCCTGATGCCTATCAACACGTTCTCTGGCGTTGTCCAGTGAGCCTGCGGGGACAGCAGGCCCAGGAGGAAGGATATACTACCCCACCAACCCCAAACACTCACACCCACAGCCGGAGCAAGGCCTAGCTCTGCAGGGCAGCTTTGGCCTTGACCAGGTGCCAGGGAGTGTCTGGGAGCACAGGGAGCCTGCTGCGGGGGCTGTGATGAAAAGGGGCTCACACGGAGGCCTACAGATGGCCCGGGCAATGCCACAGCTGCTTGAGAACACACACACCAAGCCCAGCTTCTCATACAAATGTCTACTCCTTCATTTAGCTTTAATTCCCACTTCTCCCACTGTCCTCTCCCACTCAAGCTCCCCACCCAGCCCTTAAACAGGGTTAGAGCTGCTGTTTTGGCCAGAGCCCTGTGGTCCTAGGGTAATATGGGAAGCAGGGAACAGCAGTGGCACCACCTCCCCACCAAGTCTCTTCCCTTCCCACTCTCAGGCCACTGCCCACCTCACCAGCCCAGGCAAGGGCCTCTATCAGGTGAGGGAAAAATGTCAGATTCAATAAACGTACGCTGAAGTCCTTCTGCTTTCATCTCATACCTAGCAATATTTATATGTTAACAGGAATCATCAGGGCAGTCTTTTATATAACCCAATGAGTCCACTTGGGCCACGTAAGAGTTCCGTGAAGTATAAACTGGTATGTCCTGTCTCCGGCCTCTTGCTTGCTCTGTCACTGCTCTGGAGTGCAGTGGCGCCATCACAGCTCATTGCAGCCTTGATCTCCAGGGACCAAGTGATCCTCCCACCTCAGCCTCTCAAGTATCTGGGATCACAGGCACATGCCACCATGCCCTACTAGGTTTGGGGTTTTTTTGTTTGTTTGTTTGGAGGCTTTTTTTGGTAGAGATGAGGTCTTCCTGTGTTGCCCAGGAACATAGGCAACCTCGGCCTCCCACCTCGGTCACCCAAAGTGCTGGGATTACAGGCATGAGCCACCACACTGGCCAAGCCAGAGATTAAATACATCAAAAATTCTTGGCTTTTATGTTCAAAAACCTACATCCAGGTGTAAAATAGATCAATGACACATCTTTAGTTTCCTTATCCCCAGAAATAGGTATGGTGTCGGGGGAAAGAAACAGAGAGGACAAAATGCTTGGACTTGAGTCCTATCACCTAGACAGAGTGCCAGGGGATGATGGTGGGCATGGGGGTTAGGCGAGGGTGGTAAAAGATTCCCTTTTAAGTTTGGGAATCCAAGAACAGAGAAGAGGGCACTTTGCCTTGGGCCTCATTGCCCCAGGAGTGGAAGCGAGTCTCAATGGCAGGACACATTCTCAATGCCAAGGAGAGTATAAGATGGACCACCTGGGGTGCAGAGGCAGAGGGGCCCAAGGGCAGCCTTAGAGAGAGTCCCTGTGCCTGTATGGGACATGGGCAGCAGGCAAAGATTTTCTCGGGCAGCAGTGTGAAGCATGGCGCCTGAAGGCCAGGTGCAGAATTGTGGGCACCTCCAGATACCAGCACGGTGCAGCAAGGAAGGGAGCCTGGTGGATACCATTCACTCCATTCTCACTGCCCCCACCCTGACTCTGATGGTTTTACTTGCCTGAAGCAATCCAGGTGTTTAGCCCAAGTTCCTGGGCGACACCAGCAGCCAGAGGCTGGGCAGGGCCCATGGTCTAGCTTGGGGTGCACCCTGCAGGCCCCGGGACATGCCTCTCGCACACCTGCACATGTCCAGGCACATTCGAGTCTGACAGCTGCCTCCCAGTGGACATGAACCCAGGACAGGTCAGGACTGAGAAGTGGATGGATGTGATATCCTCCACTGAGGCTGCCCACAGCAGGACCCAGGGAAGGGTGGGACTAGGGACTATCATCAGTGTGACTGAGGTGGTTTTAAACCTAAAATGATTGCAGTAGCATTGAATTAGAGTGAGTTTACCTGGAGGAGACTAGATTTTATTTTTCCTGCCACTGGCATGATGTAAACAGATCCATACCAATTTGATCATTCAGTCATTAGGTTTTCAGCAGACATCTGCAGCATTTACCAGTTATTTAGGTTAAGTGAGGCCCCTGGGCCTCCTCCCCAACATACTGTGTACCAGCTGACAATGAAGGCAAGTCATAGATCGAATTCCATTACACATAGACATGTGTTGCCAAGTACTTCTGCTCCATCTCCAGCCAAATTAGGTGCTCTGAGCAAGCCTTGTACAAAAAGCATACTGAATCAGGGGCTGCACACTGGACCATTCTGAAGCAAACCCTACAGCATCCTTCCAAAGGGTTTGGACTACTGGAATCTCTAGATTACTATATCCCATTCCAGCAAGAGAAGAAATGCTTTCAGAAAAATTATACCCAACCCAGGTGACTTGGACACCACTAATTTCACCAGTGAAAACCTATTTATAATATCTATTATGTTCATTAGTGAAGACACTTCTGTTGGTTTAAGATGAAGTGCTTGTCTTAGCTATCTCTGTCTTTTTGATGAAAGGCTAGCTAACCACCTCAGATTTGTGTACTCTCATACAGGGCACCTGAGCACCCTTAGGTGTAGATTAAAACTATGCAGCACATACATAGGGTTCTGGGGGCTGCCAGGTGCTGGCACATCAGCTGCAAGGAGTGTCCCTGGATGACTGCCATCAGCTGTCAGCCCTCCTTATGGATTTTCCCAGCTGGAGACAACCATGTCACCCAAGGTCATGCCACTTCCGAGGGCAGCATGCACCCAATGAAACCATTCTAGGCCCTGGGGTCAAAAATACCTGCCTTCCTGGGGCTTGGATTCTGATGAAGACAGACAATAAACAAGGTGGACACATAAACTATAAACCTATAGTGCCTTGGACAGTGATAAGTGCTAGAGAGAACGACAAAGTAGGGAAGGGGAGTGGGATTCTTGGGGGCAGGGTGGGGACAGAGTTATGGGATTTGCAGTGTCAGCTGTTGGTCATGATGGGGTGCATTCGAGTAAAGACCTGAAGAAGATGAGGGAGAGAGCCTGGTGGATGCCATGCATTCCATTCTGGCTCCCCGCAGGCCGACTCTGACGGTTTTACTTGCCTGAAGCAGTGCAGGTGTTTAGCCCAGGCTCCTGGGCTACAGTGGCAGCAAGAGGAGCCTGGCTGCCGGCGCTCAGAGAGAACCGTGCAGGCCCCGGGACGCACCCCTTGCGCACTTGCGAACTTCCGGGCAGGTGGCCCGCGGTGGCAGCGGGACGTGGCAGGTGCGGCTCGCGGGGCGCCGGCCCCACCGCTCCTCTCCCTCCAGGCAGGAGGACCTGAGGGCGTTAGTTGGGGGCGGGCGTTGACCTGGTGACCGTGGCGCTGCCCCAGACCCGGGCCGCAGTCCTACTCGCTCGGAGCCCCGACCCCGAGCCTCCCTCCTGGGAACAAGGGGCCGTGCCCGCCCTGCGCCCAGCTCCGCCCTCTGTCGGCCCAGGCCTGAAGAAGCCAGGCAGCCATGAGCGCCAACCCCCGATGGGACATCAGCAGGGCGCTGGGGGTGGCCAAGCTCTTTCACCTGGCGTGCGGGGTCCGGGAAGCCTGCGTGACCCCGTTCCTGACCCTCTACCTGAGGCAGCTGGGCTTGGCCGCACCCTGGGTGGGCATCCTAATGGGAACCAAGCACCTGATCGCTACCTTCTGGGCTCCAGTCTGTGCCATCTTGGCCAAAAGCTACCGGAAACGGAGAGCGCTTCTGATTGGCTCCCTGCTCGGCTCGGTGGGGGCCAGCCTGCTGATGGTCCTGGTCCCACTGGCAGACAAAAATCGAGTGTACCTCCCTTGTAATGGAAGCAGCGGCGTGACCAGCACAGACGCACTACTAGGGGTCACACTACCTGTGAACATCACCTTGGCCCAAGAGCCTGCCTCTAGCCACCCAGCCAAGAGGACTGGAGAGGTGGAGGTGCCTAGCTTCAGAAAGCCACCTGGTGAAAGTGACCAAGAAACTTTCGGTGATCTTCACAGCTACTTAGCACTCTCTGTAGAGGGAGCTAGGACCACATCCCAAGTTCTCCATCCTGACACTTCAGAGCTGAAAGGTCATCCCTGGGAAGTTACTTTTGAGGTGGTCAAGACTGCCTTCCCCTTGCTTCCTGCCGGGAAAGGGCCCAGAAATCCAGCCAATTTGTCAGGGACCCAGGGGAAACCCTGGGCTTTTGACCTGTCCTTGGAAGGGTTGCAGTGGACTTTCATCTTCTCCTTGGGGTCTGTGGTGTTCTGGGAGCTGCTGACAGCACCTATGGAGCAGGTGGCAGATGACAGCCTTTATGAGTACCTGGATTTTGTGGATGCCACTGACCGATACAGAAGCTTGTGGGTCTGGAGGTTGCTGGGCATGTCGGCAGGCGTGTGTGGCATCGCAGCCTTGGTGGGGCAGCTGGACTGCTTCCTGATGACCAGTGGCCCCCGGGGTGTGGTCCACTTCTATGGCTACTCGGTGGTCAGCATCCTGGCCTTATTGGTGAGCATTGCCTTTCCCATTCCCATCTATCGGCCGTGGGAGCCCGGCTACAAAAGCATCAAAGCACTGTCTATTGTGGGGGGCAACCCCCGCCTCATTCTCCTTGCCTCCACCGTTGTTTTGATAGGAGCCATTGTCAGTACTGTCCAGAACTTTCTGTTCTGGCACATGAAGGACCATGGGAGCAGCGAGCTGGTCATGGGTTTCTCGGTTGCCCTCAGCTTGCTGGGGGAAATTCTGCTTCATCTGTTCAAAACGACATTGCTTAGGAAACTGTCCAGGGCAGGCCTGGTGGGACTGGGGCTGGGCTGCCTCGCTGGGCAGCTGCTCTACTACTCTTTCCTCTGGAGCTGGTGGTCTGTCCTCCCTGTTCAAATCTTGAGTGCCATTAGCAACGGGGCTCTGTGGTGGGCTGTGGGGGCCTCAATAGAGGACCTGACCCCTCCCCGCATGGAGAGGGCTCTGAGTGCCTTGTTCCGAGGCCACTTTTACGGGAGTGGTTGTAGCCTGGGTAGCTTTGTCGGGGGCTTTGTGGTGATGCGCTTCAGCCTGGCTGTGCTCTACCAGGCCTGCTGTGTGGTCCTGTTGCTCTGGTTGGCCTTGTTCCTGTCCATACAGTGGAGGCTGCCCCAAGAGCGGAAAATCACGTACTCAAAGCTGCTGTCTATGGAGGCGAGTGACACCAGTGACTCTGAGCAGGGGACAGAACGGGACTGGCTTGTGAAGGCCATGAGGGAAGAACCAGACTGAAAGGGCTGAGAAATCCAGAGTGTTACTGATCTGGGAAGGAACGAGGGGACTGAACAAAGCTCAGCCTGCCAAGGACAGAAACCTGCCCTGGACTGCAGGGAGCCTTGGGGAAGAAAGGGGTGAGTGTCTATGCTGAAGGCCCAACAAGATCATCTCATTGCATGATATTCTTTACTTTTGTAGTAAAAAGAGATTTAATGTTTTGCCATTCAATCTTTTTTTAAATAATGGAGGAAGAATACATTTGCTTTTAAAAACTTTCTCTTTGTAGTCACTATATTTTGATGTTTAAGGTTTGCAAGAGTCCTGACTCAGGTGCTGTTGAATTCAGCAGTGGTGGAAGGGATCAAACTGTCAGTGACAGGAAGACCATGGGGACCTGCAGAATTCAGTTGGCAGAGAGGGCAGCTGATGTGGGTGAATCATGGCATTCCCATGGGTCATAAATGCATTAGCCTGCTCCTAAAAAAAGCCATGCTGTGGGCAGGTAAGAATGGTCATGAAAACAAACTCCTTTCTGTCCTCACTGATATACAAGTGCCCACACTCACACTCAAGTACTTCCAACAGGAGAAAATAATGGGCAATATTTATGTGTCGGGGGAGGAGGGAGTGGGAAGTTAATAGGTTTCATTCTTACCTTCACACAAATGTGTGTCCCACTTAGAATCATCGTCTACATTTACATCAGAGCAAGGGCAATTTCATGTCTTTTAAACTCACACTTTGCATGCTCCACCTCACAAGAGCAAATGAAGATTTTTTTTTCTTTTTTTTTTCTTTTTTTTTTTTTTAGAGACAGTCTTTCTCTGTTGCCCAGGCTGAAATGCAGTGGCACAATCTTGGCTCACTGCAACCTCCGCCTCCCAGGTTCAAGCAGTTCTCCGCCTTAGCCTCCCGAGTAGCTGGGATTACAGGCGCCCACCACCACACCTGGCTAATTTTTGTATTTTTAGTAGAGACGAAGTTTCACCATGTTGGCCAGGATGGTCTCTGTCTCCTGACCTCATGATCCACCCGCCTTGGCCTCCCAAAGTGCTGGGATTACAGGTATGAGCCACTGTGCCCAGCCTAAGATTTTAACATCTGATTTTATTGAGGTCAGACGTCTCCATAGGTAAGGGCGCTATAGGTTCTCCACACTGTGGAGGCACTTGGTGGGATTTTGGGAGTGACAGACTAGTGCTACTGCCTTCCCAAACTCTCCCAGGGAAGGGCATGAAATAAAGGACCCTTTATTCCAAAGGCCAGTCCCCAAGGGCCCAATTGGTCTACCTAATCATCAGTTAAAAATAAGATATTGAATTTAGAAGAAGCCTCGCTGCACAAATGCAGAAAATGTCTCATAGCCAGAGAAGGTGAAGCAGATATATGAATGTCCACAGGGTCAGACATGGTACTAGGATCTTTGTTTTTTTTAAATTCTCCCTAAGAAGCTTTAGGGTACAAACAATCAACAAAAAACTACCTCCGCCTTAAACAATTAGAGATTTGTCTCATATATATAAGACATTTGGGGTGGGCAGCGCAGAGGTGGTGCCTGCCACTGCTGGACGACGCCACTGGGGATCTAGAATCTTTTCATCTCCTCACACTGTCATACTCAGCCTGTAGGCAACCCTCCCAGATTTGTACTCTCATAGGAACAAAACGGCTGCTGCTCCTCCACACCTTTCATCCATGTTCCAGCCAGGAAGAAAAGGGAAAGACAATAGGGCAAAAAGAAACAGGAACAAGTGTCTATATCAAGAAAATAGGCTGCACGGTGGCTCATGCCTATAATCTCAGCACTTTGGGAGGCCAAAACAGGAGGATTGCTTGAGCCCAAGAGTTCGAGACCAGCCTGAGAAACACCATGGTGAGACCTTGTCTCTACAAAAAAAAAAAAAAAAAAAATTAATTAGCCAGGTATGGTGGTGTGCAACTGTAGTCTCAGCTACTCAGGAGGCTGAGGTAGGAGGATTGCTTGAGCCCAGAAGTTTAAGGCTACAGTGAGTCGCATTTTTGCCAATGCACTCCAGCTTGGGTTACAGAGCAAGACACTGTCTCCAAAAAAACACAAAAGAAAAAAGAAAAAAAAAAAAGGAAAGATAAGCCTCCCCAGAACTTCCTCAGCTGAGTGAACTGTGTCCCATGGCCAAGCTAGCTGCAAGGAAGTCTGGGAGGAAGTATTTTAAGCTAGGCACAGTAACACACCAAGCAAAATCAGGGATGCATTAGGAAAAGGGGGCTGGACATAGAATTGGCAACTAGCAACATCTCAGCAGCCTCCACGATGGAACTCACAGCCAGGTCCAGCTTATTGCAAAGCCTGTGTTCCTTCCACACCAGTAAGCCAGCATCCCCCACAGAAATGACTTCAGCAATGTGACCCCCACGACTACTCTATGAACATATCAAATTTGTTATCTGCATTTTACACATGAGAAAATGGTGTCTCAGAAGTCACACATTGGGTCACTGGCAGAAACACCACCAGAGTCCTGGATCTCCTTACTCCAAATGTGGGGCATTTTCTTCTATGCCAATAGTTCCCCAGCCTGGCTGTCGATCCAAGTCTGAGGGGCAGATGCAAAAAGCCAAGTTTCTGGGTTCCATCAGAATCTCACAGGTGGGTTAGAAATCTGCATTTTTAGAGCAACCTCGAAGTGATTCTGATGTGGTTAACCAAGCACTGTCCACTGCATTGCCCTTTCCAGCTCTGTCTCAACACTTCTTGTCAAATGTTTCTATTTGCAGTGAAACAAATAACAACTACTGAGTGGTCACTCTAGGCCAGACACTGTTCTAAACAAAGTACATGGTGTACTCATACCAGCTCATGAAGCAATCATAGAATGTAGACACTATTAGCATCTCCAGTTTACAGATGGCAGAGCTGAAGGTTCAGTAACTTGCCTGAGGTCACGCAGTTAGTAAGTGGCAGAGCTGGTATTCAGATCCAGCCTGGTGGCTCCTGGGCCTGAGAGTTATTAATCACTGTGCTCTATGGCTTTGAAATTGAGGGGAAGGGGGGAAATTAAATATTAAGATTTAAGGCAGCCATCACTTGAAACTGATTGGATAGTAATTTTACTATTTAGACATAACATACAATAATACCAAAATACAAACATGTATATGTCCTCTTAAACAAAAGGATGAGGTACAGGAACTGGCTTAAGAAAAGAGTTAAGTAAGTATGATTTAGCCTGAAGAAGAGGAAGAAGGAAGAGAAAAAGAAGCGTGAGTTGGAGGGGGGGGCGGTAGAGAAGGAGAAGACGGAAGACTGAGGGAGGTGACGATGGATCTAAAAGATTTTATGGGAAGGATGGGAGGCTGACAAGTTTGTTTGGGCTATTTAATGTTTGACTATCTTCCATTCTTAGAGGCCAGGAGCCCGGGCGGGGCGGGGCAGCCCAGCAAAGGAGATCGCACCAGTCTGGCCCCGCCCCGCCCGCCTGCCGACCTAGTCCCAACCCCTTCCCGCTGGCCCCGCCCCCGCCGGCCTGGCCCGCCCCCGCCCCGCCTCCCTGGAGTGCTTTGGAGCCATCTCTGCTCACTGCAACCTCCGCCTCCCGGGTTCAAGCGATTCTCCTGCCCCAGCCTCTTGAGTAGCTGGGACTACAGGCACCCACCACCACGCCCGGCTAATTTTTGTATTTTAAGTAGAGACAGGGTTTCACCATATTGGCCAGGCTGATCTTGAACTCCTGACCTTTTAATCCACCTGCCTCACCCTCCCAAAGTGCTGGGATTTCAGGTGTGAGCCACCACACCCAGCCATGTTTAACTTTTAAATAACTGCTAATAGTTTCCCAAAGTGGTTGTGACATTTTATATTCCCACCAGCAGTGCATGGAAGTTTCAGCTTCTCTACACCTTCACCAACACTCAGTAAAATCAATCTCTTTCATTTTAGCCATTCTAATAGGTATGTAGTAGTAGTTTCTTGGTATCCTTGGGGAATTGATTCCAAGACCCAACCCCCCCACAGATATCAAAATCCAAGGATGCTCAAGTCTCTTGTATATAATGGCATAGCATTTGCATAGAACCTAAGCACATCATCTCATATACTTTAAATCATTTCTAGATTATTTATAATACCTAATATAAAGTAAATGCTATGTAAATAGCTGTTATTCCCTATTTTTGCATTTGTATTTTGTTATTGTTGTTGTTTGGATTATTTTTGATCCATGGTTGGTTGACTCAGCAGGTACAGAGGCCACAGATACAGAAGGCAGACTGTATCTCATTGTGATTTAATTCACTTGTCCCTAGTAACTGATGACATTGAGCATCCTTTCTCTGTACTGTGCTTTTGAAAATTAACAGCATCATAGAAGTACACAAGAACAAAAACAACCTCAGGTGACTATAAGAGCACATTACTTACCAGAATAGTAAATGCTTCAAAGCAGTGGTCTTTGTTCTTCGAGTGCTTTAATGGGGAAAAAGAAAAGAACAAAACAAAAAGACTTGATAACTTTGTGTCATGGATAGTTTTACATACTCACAAGCCTAAAGATATAGAATCAAGCCAGTTGATCTCTAGGCCATATCCCTACACATACATTAGAATTATTCTCAAAGAGTATTAGTGTTGCTAATAAAAAACATAAAAAAAAAAGAATTCTCAAACCTCAAAGATTTTTTTTTTCACATTTTTTATTAGCGATGCTTTTGGAGAAAGACCCTAAAGGTTTGAGTTTTGTTTTTTTTTTTTTTACATTTTTTGTTAGCACTGCTTTTGGAGAAAGACCCTTTGAGAAGGATTCTAATGTATGCATGGGGATATGGCCTTTGTAGGAAAATGCTAAGACCACTGACTACTTTCAAAGTTTATAAAAATTTGGAAGATGATATGAGACGTCAGTCACCACCTGTGGAGGTCTGGCCTACAGACCCTGACTCAACAATGGATGAATGAATACACTCTCACGCCATTACAGTGATACAAGTGGGCTAGGGATGGCCACTGGCTGCTTTCTGAGGGCGAAGTGCAACCAATCAACCAAGACCCCATGTACATCCACGTATTTATTCATAACAGAGGTTCTAAGTCAACACACTTGTGGATAATTAACATGGTTAAAAGAGTGAGAGTGGTTTTACCAACGATAAAAGCTTTAGGTTCCGGGCCCAGAGTAAACACTATTAACAGGTAATTCCCCTTTGATCTCCCCCTGAGAGGGTCATCCAGCACAAAGATTACATGAGTAAACAGAATAGAGACAAAGGGATGTGGGGTAGACAGACTTAACTGGGAAAGCCTCGTCCCTATCTTCTCCTTAACGTAATGGACTGTTGAGAAATGTTAAGTTGTTGAGAAATGTTAAGTTTATGAATATTGAGAAATGCTGAGTGTATGATAGAATATATTGTTTGCTAGAGAGAACGATGGCGAGGAAAACCTAGCCAGCCCTCCCCCACCAAGTAGAAAACTACCTGGGCATTCCAAAGTGGCAGGACAATATATAAATATCATACACAGGTTGAAACAATTCTTTAAGCTATCTAACCCTGTCCCTGTGGCTCCCTCGTGGAGAATACTTTTTAGTTTGTCTGTGATCAGTGGTAAGCAGGCACAAGCTGCCTACTTGGCATATTTTGTTATGAGAAAATACCGAACATCTGTTTGTTAATAATGATCACCTGTTCAGAGAGAATAAATGCACGGATCAGAGTCTACTCAGGGCCCTTCAGCCTGGAATGCTGTCAGCCCCTGAGGCTCTTAGCTCGGAAGGCTGCTGGCCCCCTGGATAGACCCACTTTGCCTTTCTAATTGGGTGTCTGCCTCTCAATTCCTTCAGCGCTGCCTTGGTGGGGGTCTCTACGTCTGAGCTGGCTCTCGGTAATCGACCAGCTGGCTGCCTTTGGCCTGCCCCAATACAACCTTTTGGCCTTCCAAACGGTTTGAGACTAATCTATAACTTTTCCTAATATGTCTTTAATATTTTGCCAACCATCCCGAGTGAATACCAACAATGATATTCAGTGAAAATTACTTATTTTAAACAAAGTCTGTCCCTGCCACTCCATTTGCCGCATGGGTCTCCAGCATGCGGGGTGAAAACAGTAGTCTTTCTGACAGGCACATCACTATAGGAAGCCTTTCCTGACCAATATGTACTTTTTTATTTCTGCTAAAGTTGGTTTACCATTCCCCCTCTGACCTTGTTTCAAAGAAGTGGCTTTTCACATTTTAGGACATATAGTTTCCTTTAATAATCTGATGAATGTCACAGGTGCTCTCCCCTGAAATATGCATATCGGATTTTTCATGCCGGTCACATTTCATGGATAAAACAACACCAACAACAAAATATCCAATGGCCTCAGGCTAATTAAATAGATTCACCTGCTTGAGGCAGATTTTCTGCCAAACACCTTCCCAATGGCCCAAATTAGGAAACCTCCTTCCTGATTTTGTCTTCCCTTTACCCCATGACCAGTGACTTTGCTATCACAAGCTTCCCAAATTCTCTTCACTTTGCTGCTTCTCCTTGTTCAGCCCTGCGGGCTTCTGTCTTTATGCAGGCAGCACCCTGGGTGACGTGTGCAGAGTCAGAGGCTGTGATAGAGGGAAGTGGGCTCAGAGTGAAGGCCCTGGGGAGGTTCTTCAGGAAACACAAGAATGCCAGGGCTCAAGCTTTCTTCAAGTCACCCTTCCTTCATATGTATGTACTGAGCGAGGCTGGGATCCTTCAGGGTACTGGGTGAGTCTTTAGGAATGTATCCATCACTTCCTCCTGCATAACATCACCAGACGCCTCCCACATCTTCCTGGGGTAACTAATGTCACCTCCCAATGGCTCTATGCCTTTTTTTACATTTTGTTCCCAGGGCCACATCATTGTTTGGGGATGTGCATATGAACTACCCTGTCCAATCAGAGTAACACTCAGTGGACTCTCTCCCTTGGATATGGGGCCAATGCTAACCACCCTGTCTACTTGTGCAGGGGTGAAACCTTGAACTGCATTTTGCTTCTATGACAAAGCCTGCCTGGGAGCAATACTGATAAAATCAGAAGGAAAGGCCTAACCACAAAAGCATGTCCACAAACAGAATGGACCAGGACAGGTAAATGTCAAGTGAGAAGTTCAAATAGTGAGCATTTCTCTCTGGGCAGGTGGGACGGCTGAGCGCAGGGACCTTCTGAAAAGACCCTCATGGAGTTTATGAAATAAGCCTGCATATGAAGGAAGGACTGGGTCATAAAGACTTAGACTTCGGGTTGTAACTTTCACTCTGTTACCTACTTTACCAGTAGGTCAGTTAAGCTTTACAGAATCAAAAATAAACACAATTCTTAGCTCCCGGTCTTGTAGCTGTTAACGGTATTGTGTCTGACACTCTGAGAGGTCTTGGTTCCAGCTAAGAGGAAAGTAAATATTGAATGAACCATTAATTAATTATTATACTAATTTTACTTAAACCATTATTTCCCAAGTGAGTTTGTAAAACATGCAATCCTAGTGGGTGGAGGGTTGGAGAGAACATTACATAAGTATTCTGTCTGTGGCCAAACAGCTTTGGAAAATGATGTTAATTATTGTCATCTTTTAGAAACTTGCAATGCCTAGTAGCAATTGAAGACTCTCAAAAGCCTGCAGTCAACAAACTTGTTTCTCTCTCTTTGACCTATAAGTCCCCTTATTTGGTGACATAGCAAATGTCTTCCCATGTAACACTAATCACGATCTTTCACAACTAGTGTTCCCTAGGAGACCCTTTGAAAAACACCATTTGTCATTTTCTGGATCTTTTCAACCCAATAGAGTTGGTGCCAGGGACAAATCTGGGCTCCCACACCCAGACTAGCAGGAATCCTGTGCGTCGTGCCAATAGGAGCTGGACAAAGCTTATCTCATGAAGTCAGAGCACCACACTTATAAAGTAAGATATTAGTATGGCCTCATTTTGCAGGTGAGGTGACTAAGGTTCAGAATGGTTAAAATTCAAAACTAGGTCTATCTGACCACAGAGTCCATCCTCTCAACTGCTATGTTCAACCAACTCAGGCAAGTCGAGAGGCTCTTCCTAGCAGGGGAGCAATGATCAGAGGTAGGAGCATAGTAGAGATTAGACACCAGATTTATGTGTAGATTTCATAGGGGATTCGTGGAAAACAAAGTTGGAAAGATGTGTTGGAACAGATTGTGAACCTCTTAAGCCTCTATCTAAGGGAAACAACTCACACTGGTTGAAATTCGCTTCTGATCTCTATGCCTCATACCTGCATACAGCAGTGCTCATAATTCCCACACTAATCTCAATTTACAGTAGGGGAAAACAAGGCTCAGAAAGGTTAACTGGTCTGGCCACTACAAATCCATGGTTCTTCCTCTGAAGACTATGGGGCCTCTAGAAGAGAAGATTTGACTAGCCTGTGGAAGGACTGAAAGCTTCTTTTTTTCTTTTTCTTTGAGACTGAGTTTCACTCTTGTTGCCCAGGCTCGAGTGCAATGACATGATCTTGGCTCACTGTAACCTTCACCTCCCAGGTTCAAGAGATTCTCCTGCCTCAGCCTCCTGAGTAGCTGGGATTATGGGCATGCACCACCATGCCCAGCTAATTTTTTGTATTTTTAGTAGAGACGCGGTTTATCCATGTTGGTCAGGCTGGTCTTGAACTCCCGACCTCAGGTGATCCGCCCACCTCGGCCTCCCAAAGTGCTGGGACTACAGGCATGAGCCACCTCACCCCAGCCAAAAACTTTTAACTCTTGCCTGTCGCGAAGTGAACAATGAGTCTGAGTTGATGGAGATTATGGATGCTGAGACATTTGTTTTGGACAGACCACTGCAATTTTCCAGGCAAGAAGTGGCTGCATGCCAAAAGATACGAGAATCAAGTGACAACATAATATATATGATGGAATTTCAGAAGTGGAATCAACAATCCAGCCCTTGGCTGTTGACTGGATAATGGGACTGGGGATTGAGGAAGAAGGAGGATCAAGGATGGTGGATGATTTTGTAATTTTGAACCCATGTGATGGGGGGGAATTCCGCAGAAATGGCAGAGCCCCGGACCCCATGAAGCCATCCATCCAAAACCTGAAACTGAAGCCCAGATCATAAGAATTATAGACAATATGGCAAAAATTCCTCTTCTGCTAGCTTCCTTCTACAATTGCTGACTGTCACTGAGACCAGAAGCCCCGCCACTTGGTGATGTGTGTGATGTGGGGCAAAGCAGAAGGCATGCCTAGCATCCAGTGGCTTTCCACAGCCGTGTTCATGAAACCTTTATCTTTTTGCAAGCCTGGCTGTGAAATGGCTTGGAGACATGAGGCTACACTGGACCGAGGTTCTTTACAATCCTGGGAGCCTGTGGTCCGTGATAGAAACGTGACTGGTGAGGTGTTGCTATGGTTTGAATATTTGACCCCTCCAAAACTCATATTGAAATGTAATCCTCAGTGTGGCAGTATTGAGAGGTGGGACCTTGAAGAGGTGATTGGTTCATGAAGGTGCTGCTATCATGGATAAGTTAATGGGTTAATGAATTAATGGATTATTATAGGAGTGGGAAAGGTGGTTTCACAACGAGAGAGACCTGAGCTAGCATGCTCAGCCCCTTCACCAAGTGACATCCTGCAATGCTTTGGGACTCTGCAGAGAGTCCTCCCCAGCCTGAAGGCCCTCACCAAATGCGGCCCCTTCACCTTGGACTTCTCAGCCTCCATAACTTAAATAAATTCCTTTTCTTTCTAAATTACCCAGTTTCAGGTATTCTGTTATAAACAACAGAAAGCGGACTAAGACAGTTGTCATCTGCCTCAGAAGTAAAACTTAAAATATGACCCCTGGGCAAGTCATTTATCCCACTGGGTCTCAGCTCCCATGTCTGAAAAATGAAGGCCTTGGTCTCTCTGACCTTCTAAATTTGTGCCTCTTGGCCTTGACAGGATTCCCTTCTTTGAGCCAAGTTCACCCCGGCCCTTCTCACCCTGAAGAATAGCATAGCATTCTGGAACCCGAGAGATGCTGGGGCCTGGAATGAATGTTCATCTCTTTTCCTAAAACCTGGCAGTAAGTTCCTGGCCTATGTGCAGAGAGACCACATTGAGCCCAAGGCACCAGCTCTATAGGCCAACCTATCTGCCCTCAAAGCCCGGATCCAGAGTGGTGGGATGAGCCAGAGGGCGTGTGGGAAGTAGAAAAGTTCCTTTTAAGTCTCCTTTCTTGTTAAAGAATAAGTATGTTAATAATTCTGTTAAGCCCTATCTATACAGCTGTTAGACATGCCATGCTTACAGGCACATACTACATTCTACGTCCTTGTACTTTAACCAATATGTCTATGCTGGACGTGGTTACAGGCATGTCTCAGATCTCCACTGCTTAGAAAAGTTTTAAGTTGTTAGCCAATCGGGTTTTAGTTTAGATTGTTGATGTCTGGCTTCAGCCAACAGAGATCAGACACAACAGTAAGAAAGACCCCAAATGCGTAAGGGATAAATCTGTGTGTCTTCCTTTGTTTATCGTACTCTTGTGGTGCTATGGCTAGCAAGGGTACCCTTCCTGCAGTCCAGGAAGTAAAAATTGCGTTTCTGAGAGATCCTTTGTCTCAGTGCTAATTTTTCTTTGCAGCACCGAGTATCTATTTCCAAATTCTATTTCCAACAGGGGGCAATCTGTGGTGACTGGAACTTGGTGTGTGTGGCCGAGGGCTCCAGCATGGGGGGCTACTGCAGAAGGCGGAGGTCTGGGCAGGTACCTTCAGTGCAGGGACACCTTCCTACTTGGCACTCTATGTTCCCTTCGCTTTGTTCATGTCGACCACCACAGGCTGCAGTTTTGGACGCTTGCATCGCCTCTGCCCTTAGCAAGGGGCGAAAAGCTATTTTTCTGCATCCACATGGAGATAGAATGTCTGTAAGCCCAACTGAAGAGGGCTTCTGAAAGCAAACCAGGACAGGAAGGCGGCGGATTCGACTAGGGGTTCCGAAGCTCTCCACCAGGGGGCGCCAAACACATGGGAAAACTAGTGTCCGTCTTCCTTGGGCAAACCCGGTCCCTGTGCCCTTCCCAAAGCTGCAGCTCAGGATGAGGCGGGCAACCTGGAGACCTTTTCGTTCTTGGAGCTTGGAACTACAGAAAACCCCGAGGACCAGGTGCCGTTGCTGAGCTGTCTTTGTGAGAGACAGGAGGTGAGTCCTGGGTCCGGGTAAATGGAACGGCTGCAATGGCTTCCAGTCCAATTGGCAGATCAGCCTGGCCAGCCCAGAGCAGCCCCTGGCAGCCCTTCCTGAGGATAAAGACTACCCTGATGCTACTTTCGTCTTAATCAGTGTAAATGTGAAGAAACAGGAGAAATCGTTGCATGTACTTCTTGAGTTTCCTAGGGCAGAGGAGGGACCACCTGAGGTCAGAGTCACAATAATAAATCCAATTTCACAGACCCTCACCTCCTGCTCCTCAGCCCCTTCCCCTTTCAAGCCTGGCTTCCCAGATCTCATCAGTTTATATCCCAGTACCTGCAGAGAGAGCCTCACAAGCATTTACAAATAAGTCCTATCTCATCGGGCATTCACTGGATCTCCCTCACCGTGGAAAAGATGAGAAGATTTGTCCTGGGAAGCTTTCAAGAAAATCCCAACACCCTCCACTATCCACATGTGACAATCTTCTTCTTTCAGGAAGCATATGGCACCAAGAAACAATGCGTCTTCCTATTGTTCTTGGCAAATTACAGCAAAATCTGTGTGCTCTTAACCCAGAAAGAGATGACACTTCCCAGAAGGAGAGAATATAGCACTTGCTTTTGGCTTGTGGCTAAAGCCTCTCTTCTCCGAGGTTGTACTAATTTCTTTTCTTTCTTTCTTTTTTTTTTTTTTTTTTTTTGAGTCTTGCTCTGTTACCCAGGCTGAAGTGTAGAGGCGTGATCTTGGTTCACTGCAACCTCCAGCTCCCTGGTTCAAGCAATTCCCCTGCCTCAGCCTCCAGAGTAGCTGGGATTACAGGCACACGCCACCACATCCGGCTAATTTTTTTTTGTATTTTTAACAGAGATGGGGTCTCACCATGTTGGCCAGACTGCTCTCCAACTCCTGACCTCGGGCAATCCGCCTGCCTCAGCCTCCCAAAGTGCTGGGATCACAGGTGTGAGCCACCATGCCTGGCCTGTTTTCTAAATTTCTATTAGAGAATAGTGAGATGCTTGCCCCCAGGGAGGTGAATTAGGTATGAGAACTATGATTGGATGTTGCCACTGAACCTACCTGAAATGAGGTAAGAGAGGTGGGAATGGATGCCACCACGGGGCCCACCATTTTTAAGGCAAGCTGTAACAGGGATCTGAACGTCTTTCCCCTTGACAACAGCTGCCCACCTTGCCTTGGAGCTTGGCCGTCAGCAGCAAATAAACCTCACTGTGTCTGTCCCTGGGACTAGTGAGCCAGACCAACTCAGGGACTCAAGGTGTTTGGATATGTGAAGAAGTCCTGCCTTCCACAGAAGACCAGAGGTTGTGTGGTGGTATCTGAATTTTGTTTAGCATTGTCTTGAACAGGAACTAAAGAAGCATTTCAAGAAGAAAACAATTGTTTTTTAAAAACTTAACTCTTCTTTGTTATTTGGTGATCAGAAACCTTTGTCTCATTGCAAACAAAGGAACCTAAGTAAGGGCAATCTTGGAAAGAAGAGGCACCGGCTACCATTACTGCATTCGTACTGAGGCCACCACCATCATGACCACCACCAATGGAAATGAGAGATGGGGTTCACATGTGGGTGACAAAGATGTGGATGACAAAGGCCTAGCATCAAAGACAAAATCAACAGAAGTGAAGAGGAAACCTATGGAATGGATTAGAAAATACTAGCAGGTCATACATCTGATAAGGTGTTAATATGCAGAATATATGAAGAACTCTTAAATCTCAACAACAACAAAAAACAAACAACCTGGTTTTTAAATGGGCAAAGTACTTAAATAGACATTTCTCCAAAGAAAATATACAAAAGACCAGCAAGCACATGAAAAGATGCCCAACATAACTTATCATTAGGGAAATGCAAACCAAAACCACAGTGAGATACCATCTTTCACACTCATTAGGATAGCTGCTATAAAAGAAAAAAAATAGGCCAGGTGCTGTGGTTTGCCTGTAATCCCAGCACTTTAGGAGGCCAGGGTGGGCCCATCCCTTGAGGTCAGGAGTTCACTTGGCTAACATGGTGAATTCCAGTCTCTACTAATAATACAAAAATTAGCTGGGCCTGGTGGCACACGCCTGTAATCCCAGCTACTCGGGAGGCTGAGACAGGAGAACTGCTTGAACCTGGGAGGCAGAGGTTGCAGTGAGCTGAGATCACACCACTGCACTCCAGCCTGGGTGACAGAATGAAACTGTGTCTCAAAAATAAATAAATAAATAAATAAATAAATAAATAACAAGTGTTGACAGAGATGGAGAAATCGGAACACTGCAATGTTGAAGGGAAAGTAAAATGGTGCAACCACCACAGAAAACTGTAGGGTGGTTGCTAAAAAAATTAAAAATAGAGTT